>PVIC010012255.1:0-40035 GCA_004025085.1 Thryonomys swinderianus | reverse complement strand
TGTGTGTGTGTGTGTCTGTGTACTAAGAATTGAGTCCAGGGCCTCATGCTAGGCAAGCGCTGAACTGCTGAGGGAAATCTTCAGTTCTTTCTAAAATGTTATTTTGAAACCAGTCTAATGCAGTTAGGCTGGCCTGGTACTTGGTGATCCTCCTGACTCGGCCTCTGGAGCAGCTAGGATTACGGATGTGGGGCTCCCACATATCTCTAAAGTTGCATAACTGTTCAGGCTTGTGTGGACTAAGGCAGGGCACCTATGCAAATAAAGACTCCTGGTGGCTGTCTTGGAAAACACTGTTGTCCCCTCAGCTTTTCCTTTATGAACTAGAATTACTACCTGTTTTTCTAAACGTTCATAATGGGTTGACTTGCCCGTGCCTAAGTACTCTCTACCTCTGCTCTGTAGGGTGTGATCTTTTGGGTCTTTTCCATAAACTTAGTTCCTCTGAAGAGAACCTCTGCTTCAGACCTAATGCGATATGAGAGCAAAAATGAGCTGGGTACAAGACTCCAATCGCAAAACTACAAGGCGAGCTCTAAGCTTGATAAATCTACACAGATAAAAGATTCGGAAGATGTTTCAAAAATAGCTATGCTCATATATTCTTTTTGGGGCAGGTGGTGGGGAATCAATCCCAGCAACCTGTGTATGTTAGCCAAGTGCTTTGCTGCTGAACGGTGTCTGCAGCTCATTTTAATTCTGTCTGTCTCTGTCTCTCTCTCTGTCTCTCTGTCTCTCAGGCAAGATCTTTCCAAATTACCCAGGCCTGGTCTATAAAGGTGCTAAATGATTTCATATTTCTCACATAAAATTTCTTTAATATATAGTTCTCATGAATGTACAAACTCAACGTTAGCATTCTGAAGAGTGAGATAACAGGGGTTGTTTGTTTGAATGCCTGCCTATCGTGCATGACACCCTGGGTTCAACCCCAGCACCGAAAA
Organism: Thryonomys swinderianus; assembly: GCA_004025085.1. Taxonomy (NCBI): domain Eukaryota; kingdom Metazoa; phylum Chordata; class Mammalia; order Rodentia; family Thryonomyidae; genus Thryonomys; species Thryonomys swinderianus. The sequence continues at coordinate 39,091 of PVIC010012255.1, read as the reverse complement.
ACACAAAGACAAAACAAAATCAGCACACATCTTTTTAGGTTGCTGAGACATTTTAAAGTAACGACAGACACCCGACTGTCTGCAACGGAGGCCTTGACAGTTTTAATGATTTAATCCACTCACTGTAACAGACACATCATGTTGATTGCCCTCTAGGATAAACATTCTTTGTAGATTAGTAGAATTTTTAAGAGAGCCTAAAACTAGTCTTTAACATCCATTCAAAAGCTTTCTAGGGTGCAGGTCTACTTTTCAAGTTCTGAAGGTAGCCTTCAAGATAGCAAAGGCTTCAGATAATATTCAGATCATTTAAAAAGTTAAGTCAAGTGCATGAGCCCCAAGTTTTAAAATAAATTCTAACTAAACACCCAGGACACAGTCTTTACTGGTTTCAGAAAAAAATGCGGTGGCTTTCAGTCCATTTCTATGTGTCCATCCCCCGGCTGAACGTTTTCCTCAACAATGCAGACAAACACCGCCATCCATTGCTCAGCCTCTCTTTACTTCGCACAGCGTCTACCTAAGTGGGGCTCACTACTGGCAGCTGTGACGGGTGTGCGACCCATTGGAGAGTTCGTATGAAGTGTACTATTTAATGTTCTTTTTTGATTGAATCTGATATTATGGCCTAATAAGACAGATCATACCCTTCTTTTACTCTTTAGCCATTGCTTCCCAGTGTGACTCTAAAGGCAAGTGAGTTTAGCACTGCTGAGCACCCGCCCCCGCGCCAGTTCCACGATAAAGTTTTCTGGAAAATCTTTAGAATGTTATTTCTCAGCCCCTGGAGTCAAATTGCTCTGTGTTCAGAAAGCATTTTCAAATTGAACAAAACATTTTTTTTCCTCTTCTGATTTCATTGCCTGTGAATGCCAGAAGAAATTTAATTTTGAGAAGAACAAAAACATGACATCTTTTTCTAGTTAAATCTGAGCATATGCAATGCAAACAATGAATTTCTGTGCACACCTCTCCCCCTCTCAAGTGAAGCTAAGAGCAAAGCTTGTGTGCTTGTTTTTCCCTTCTCAGGCCTTTGTTCCTGGACCAGAGAGACCCTGGATCCTCGCAGAGTCAAGCTATGTGTAGATTAGCAGGGTAGATTTTACATGGGTGGATGGATTGCTGAAGGTCAGGGACAAATGCCTTCTGACTAGTTAGTTTCCTACTTGTAAACTTCAGAACTTGATTGGTTGCACCCTTGTAATACCCAACAGGTTGGGATCCCATGCAGGCCTGGCTATGTCTTCATGAGGACTTCTTATCTTATTTTGCTAGTAAAATGCATGCAATGCAAGATAAAGAAAGAATGAATAATTTTCAGCTGGTTTAGAAACCAAGTTTCCCGGTTCTTAAGGGTAATACATCACCTCTCGGTTCAATTATTTTTTCAGATTAAAGTATTCATGAGTCTTCTTCAATCCCATTCACATTAATCCTGAACAACAAATCATGTCTAAACTTACATCAAACCATTTATCACAAAGCTGAGTATAGCTAGGCAGGAGGGAACTATGATCCTATGATCATCTATGATCCTAGCTCCTCAGGAGGCTGAGGCAGGCAGATCCCAAATTTGAAGCCAGACTGGGAAACTGAGCAGGACCCCATTTTAAAATAAGGAGGATTGGGGTGTAGCTCCATGTGGAGCTGTTGCCTAGCAACAGAGTTTAATCCCCAGCATCACACAAACAAAGAGTAAGAACAAAACCCAAAGCAAGATACAAACTGTGAACTGCAAGCAAACACTGCAAATCTAGACAGGCCAATGGAAATGTTGAATTACCCTTGAATTAACAAGTGAGTAGAATTTACGGAACTTTTTTCTTATTTTTTCAATTCTTTTTTTTTTTGAGACAGGGTCTTGCTTTGTAGTTCAGGCTGGCTCTGAGCTCACTATGTAGCCCAGGCAAGCTTCGAACTCAGCAATCCTCCTGTCTCTGCCTCCCGAGTGCTGGGATTACAGGCGTGAGCCACCATGCCCAGCATTTTTTCAATTCTTTATTAGTGTAGTTTACTCTTTGTAAGATGCAAAGTACAATTCATTGAATATGCTATATCCCCAGAAAAGCCGGACTTTATCTAACATAATTAAGGGAAAAAGTTACTGCAGAATACAGAGGTTACAAGATTCTGGAGATGGGTGTTATGGGTTCAAATCTTGCTATGTGAGCATCTTTCCCTTCGTTTCCTCTCCTCAGGATGAGAACAGTTCTCTGCCTCTCCGCATGATGTCTACAGAGGCCAAGGCCCCAAGACGAGCTCGTGAGTGATGGTGCTTGCTACATTCACAGTGTTAGTTGTTTCCAAAGGCAACAGCTCAGGCTGGGGAGACCAGTGCCCCAGGAGTCGGGGAGCTTCAGTTTCCCAGGTTATTCCCCAGCTGCCTGAGGCCACACCAAGCACACACCTTCTGGCCACCGTGCATACCCACTGAAGCCAGCGGACCAAAGGGCCTGGGTGGCATCTGTGGCAGCTGGAACTGGAAGGAGAGCAGTCAAGGTCTCCATCAGGGTGGGTCCCCCGACCAGCCATCCTGTCCTCTTGTTCCCCTGCAGAGCAGAGGCTCCAAGGGCTCCTCTGGGGAAGCGTCACCCTGCACAGGAGCAGAGAGAGGGAAGAGGAGAGATGCCAGCTGTCAGGTAGGTAAGGAGGGCTCCCTCACACTTCCCAGGAAATTCCAGAGGCCAAAACAGACTCTCAGCCCCTCAGCTGTGACGGGCAGAGCCCCTGACCCCAGAGCCCATCCTCTCACAGCACAGCAGCGCCGCCCCCGAGCTCAGGGTCTCTCCTCCCTCACACCGAAGCTGAGAGGCCAGGCGTGGGGGAGACAAGCGCCCAGAGGGGGAAGCCTGGGGAGAGGAGGCACAGAGTGAGGAAAATGCCCAGACCTTTTCCTGGCAAAGGGCAAAAGCCTCCTCTTCTCTTCACTCCTTTCTACTTGGCTGCTTTGCAAAACGGGTTGAGGAAGGAGAGCTGAGGCCTGGGAAAGGCCCTCAGGCTTAGCAGGCCACGGTCCTCAGGCCGCCAGCCGGGGAACTGCAGGGCTGAGCGAGGCTCCCGGGGTGCTCTGGCCTCTGGCTGAGCACAAAGCACCTGGGACACACAGTCCAGCAACGGGGAGCAGGGCGCTCACGGGGCCCCAGCGCAGGGGACTGGAGGGGGGACGCTGCTGCCGTGAGGACGGGCGCTTGAGCGTCCAGGCTGACGCTGAATCCCGCCTTGTGCTTCTGAGTGACTGACTGGATTAGGGGGAAGGACAGTCCTGCTATCGGAGGTGACGGAGCACACTATGTGCGCAGTAGTTGTGTCATCTTGGGAATGTGACGCAGTACTGGGGGTGTCAGGTCCTCGTCTGTGAAATGGGGTCCCCATGGGAGGCACGTGACTTAGGGGAGACTCCACATACAGCCACCCCGAGAACCACCTCGCCTCAGGAGCCAGCTTCAGGAATGACACTGACCGGCCTCTGGAGACAGAGTGTTAGGATGTTATTTATGTATTTACATATTTATTTTAGTTTTTTGAGACAGCGTCTCACTTTGTAGTCAGGGTGGCCCTGAATTCACTATGTAGCCCAGGCAAACCTGGAACTCACAGCAATCCTTCTGCCTCTGCTCTCCGAGTGCTGGGATTACAGGTGTGAGCTACTACACCCAGCACTGTGGTATATAGCAGTTGGGATCAAACTTGAGACCTTGTACTTGCCAGACAGACACCAGAACCACTGAGCTAAATTCCTGGCCTGTGTTAGGATTTTTTTTTTTTTTTTGGAGACAGAGTCTTGCTTTGTAGTTCAGGCTGGCCCTGAGCTCACTATAGAGACCAGGCAAGCCTCAAACTCAGCAATCCTCCTGTTTCTGTCTCCCAAGTGCTGGAATTACAGGCGTGAGCCACCACGCCTGGCACTGTGGTATGTGGTATTGATGGCTGGTGGGCGTGAGTCTCCACGCCCAGCATTGTATGTGGTTCCGGGGGATGGAACGCAGGACCTTGCGCTTGTGAGGCAAGTGCTGGAACCACTGAACTAAATCTCCGGCCCCCTGTGTTAGGATTTTATTTGAAAGTTGCATCTGAAAGAAAGGCCTCCTTGATCTATTGCCTGATTCAGTTGTTTTCCTTTTTGTTTTTTTTTTAAGCATGTGGAGGATACTGTTCAGTCCAGACCAGCATTGTGTGAAGACCATTAGTGACCCATTTACCTGTAGTGACCAGAGAGCAGCTGCAGTGATAACAGAGAAACTGAGTCCCTTGACTCTGCTTTGTCAGGATGTGCCTTGATTTGGGGTCTGGATATGAACTGGCAAGTGCTGTGGTTTTTTTTTTGTTTGTTTGTTTTTTGACAGAGAACATTCACAGCTAAAATGAAATCAAATAGGATTTCATCCAAGCTAAGTACAAAATGCTTAGCTCTTAGTGCCGGGTGTGGTGGCTCACGCCTGTAATCCCAGCACTCGGGAGGCAGAGCCAGGAGGATTGCTGAGTTCCAGGCTTGCCTGGGCTACATAGTGCGCTCAGAGCCAGCCTGAACTACAAAGCGAAACCCTGTCTCAAAAAAAAAAAAAAAAATGTTTAGCTCTTTTGTGTCCATCTTAACAGATTCAGCCTAATTTCATTTCCTGGAGAAGTCTTTGGTCCAGGACCCTGACACTTCAAACAGGTTTATCTTAAGCCAAGTTTAAAGGCTCTGCCCATCCACACAGTAAACTGGGGGCCATGTCAGGAGTGATACTCATTTGGTGCCTGTGGTGTCTGCACCGCTGGGGGTTTAAACAGCGGAGACCGGTGGGGCCACTTAGCGACTTAGCAAGACTGTGTCAGAATAAAAGTAATCCTGGGGCGAGCTGGGCCATCGCCCCTACCTGTGAGCATGAAGCCTGTGCTCAGTCCCCAGCATGCAGATTTTAGGAGGTAGCGGCCGGGCACAGAGTAAGGAGAGGGACTGTGGGAAGAAGACAGGCACATTTTTCAGACATCTTCATTAGGCGAGAAAGAAGTGCTGCTGGCAGAGAAATCTGGGGGTGTTTGTTCACCCCACAAGTCCGGGTTTAAGGCTTTTTATTAAAAAAAAAAAACCCTACACTAAAAGAAATACTTTTCCTTATTGTTTCAAAACTAAACCAATACAGGGAGTAAAACAAGCCCCTTAATGACAGGTACTTAATATTTAACTAAGGCTAAATTACAGATCCTACTTCTGAGGGACTGAGGCGAATCCCTGACGCCTAATTCAAGCGCATTCAGTGCAAGTTGGGGAGGGTGACAATCGGGCCATTGTCCACCCTGCTTAAACACTCATTAATCTCGAGCAGGGACCAACTTAACAAGCGGGCAGAGCTTTTGAAGCGATTGGGGGCAGCAGTTTAAACAGAGGATTAAGAGATAATCACACGTAAAGCCATCTTTTGGCACTAAAATTGACCCCAATCTATGGGTTGTGAATTACAGGGCCGAGGTGGGCTTTCTCACCTCCCTCCCTCACCAGGTGACAAACTGCTGCCCGAGACAAAGGTGGCAGCTGGTCCACGGCTCTGCCTGGACGTGTCACCACAAAGTCGACCCTATGGCCAGTTTGTGGGATTGTTTTATAAAATTGTCCAAAGGGTGTAGCAGTTAGACTCCACCAAGCTATTCGGCGCAAGGTAAGGGTCAGTTTAGGCCTGGTTTGTGTTATAGGCCGGAATTAACTACTTATGAATCATCAGGGTGTGAGCGGCAGAGAAAGCCGTCCTTTATGCTGGAGCTCTCCCACCTAAGTTACTTGTCGTGGATGGACAAGGTGAGAAGGGCCTGACAGAAGGAGTGGTGTGTTTTATGGCCTACCACTGTGTCTGTGTGCCCAGCTACACTTCAGAAAGCTTACCCAAAAAAAGGGTGGGGTAGACTATATCTTGGGGAAGAAATCTTTTCTTTTCTCTTGTGGCATTAGGGATGGACCCAGGGGTATTACACTTGCCTACGTCCTCAGACTTTTGTAAAAAATTATTTTAATATTTTAAATTTTGAGACATGGTCTTATTGAGTTGTCTAGGAGAGACTCCTGCCTCAGCCTCCCCACGTCTTGGGATTATAGGCGTCCTCCATCAAGCCCAGCTAAGTCCTGCATTTTCTTTAAAAGTGCTTCTTGTCTTGTGTGGAACCCAGGACAGCAGGCAGTCTGACAATGACTTAGCAATAGCTATGATATGCATTTAGAACATTGTCTGATATTGAGGAAATTCACAATGCAAGAAAAAAACAGATATGGCCAATTAGCATTTGGTTTGTAAAAGAGACAACATATCTCTTTTTGTCCCTTCCTCCTTTTGGATGCCACCCCGTTGGCTTTTGTTCTTTCCCTTTTGTTTCCCACGCCATAATCGGACTTCCTTTGATGGTCACATCATACCCATGCGACAGAGACCCATGATCACACTGTGAGCCTCCAGGGAGCCTCGAGGGTTGTGCCTCTTAGAGCCAAGGAAACTGCAGTGTAGAATCGCAAAGAAGCTGGCACACGATTTCCCTTCGTGGATTGTTGTCTCTGTCCCTTGACTTTCTAGACCGTGGTCCACGGAGCTGTGACCCTAGCCAGTCATCTGTCCACCCTGAGCACTGCTGTTGGAGCTAGTTACAGTCAACTGATGGGCGGACCAGAGAGGATGGAACAGTGGGACTGATTACAGAAGCGCTGCACCAAACCCTCTCGAAAATCTGCACGCAAAGGCAGGTAGTTGCCAGCGAGTGACAAGAGTGAGACAGGTGAGAGTTACAGTGGGACTGTAGCAACCAAACCATTCATCAGTTCCTGTGAGCATCTAACTCCCAGATTCCCCACAAACTGAAAACACCCACCCCATTCCCTGAGCGAGTCTGGGTGGATCGGTATGTCTGGGAGCTGGACATGCTACCTCTGTGGCATCAGCTCCAGGCCCCTTTTACGGCCTAAGTCTCTGCTCCAACCACAGTGGCTGATGTTGGTGATGACAAACGCTCACCCTCTATCACAGGGGCTCCTTGTTTCAAATCAGGAAAATGACAAGAAGCCATAGAAGAGACGTGAGCCCTGCTTAGAGAGGGTCAGAAACAACCAGGGCCTGCAGTATACTCAGCAACACTGTGAGGTTGGCTTGGAGACGATGACACTTTGTTACAGAGAGTCACACACGTGTTACCATGGGAGGGAATATGTCCCTGAGACATTCGAAGTTAATACTTTGAGGTAAACAAGGGAAAGAAAAACTCAAAAGCAAATTTTTTTTTTTTTTTTGAGACAGGATCTTACTTTGTAGCTCAGGCTGGCTCTGAGCTCACTATGTAGCTTAGGCAAGCTTCAAACTCAGCAATCCTCCTGTCTCTGCCTCCCGAGTGCTGGGATGACAGGCATGAGCCACCACGCCTGGCACTGTGGTATGTGGTATTGATGGCTGGTGGGCGTGAGTCTCCATGCCCAGCATTGTATGTGGTTACCGGGGATCGAACTCAGGGCCTTGCACTTGCGAGGCAGGTGCCGGAACCACTGAGCTAAATCTCCGGCCCTCAAAAGCAAATTTTAACTTAATTGGAATTCAAGCAAAAGGATCCAGATTTTCCAAAAGCTGCCTTTCTTGAGGAAACTGTTTTACAGACGGGGAAACTGAGGCTGAAACATCAGGTGCCCAAAGAGGAGGGGTAAAGGGGTTCACAGAGGGTACAACAACAGGGGTGGTGAAGTCTGTGCTAAACTAAAGAGATAACTCAAAGAGAAGCATTTGAATTCCTTTTTGTTTTGTTTTGTCTGGTGTGTGTGTGTGTGTGTGTGTGTGTGTGTGTGTGATAGCAGGTCAAATCCAACTCCCCTGCATGGTAGGCAGGTGCAGTACCACTCAGGTACAACCCCAGGCCTAATTCCATTTTCAAGAATTTCTCTAGGTTACTCACCCCTGATGATGTAAAGTCTTATACTTTTCCCAAAAGGTTTGAAGTTCTAAAACTCTTAGATAAAAACATGCTCTCTCTGAGACCGGAATATTCAGCATCATTCTTGATTAGTGACTGGGAGAGATCAATTTGTAAAAGCCCCCTTACCTTGCAGACATCTGCATATCAGGCAACATGTCTAAAATACACATCAAATATATGGCCTGAAAGAATTATTTGAAAGGTAGGCTGACAATCCACAGATGTTCATACAAATGGGAGTTAAGATAGGAGAAGTGTTTTCATTAGTCATTCTATGAGATGAGAACTGAGATGCCGTTTTTTCACTGGTTATGTGAATGAAGATGTAAAAATGAGAAGAGACAAAGTTTAGGAAAGAAGTTTAAATGAGGCCTCTCATACATGACAAACGGGGGAACTGATACAAACGGTATCTCTAAGACAATTTTCCGGCCACGTAATGTCCCACCTCAAGCATTCTGTCAGCTGTGTGTCGGGAAGAGGCCTGCTGTCTCAGGAGCAGGTCTCTTACTTCCTGCTAGACGGCAAGCTTCATTTTTGACTTGCTCAAGACAAAGTCCAAAGGCTAATTTGTGGCTCCCCCTTGAACCAGCACGATACATTTAATGTCAGTCTGGCCTTTTAATCTTCTATACTGCCTGAATGCCCTTGAGTTTTCACTTTTATCCACTTACCTCATTTTAAAACATCTTGTTATGCATGCTAGGAAATATCTGTGACAAGAGGCAGGATATAAATACTAAAATATTGTAAGAATGGAGAAAGAAGAGTTTTCCAAGCCTCGAGGATCAACTTCGGTATCAGTATTTTACAAAATGGAGAAAAGCTTGATTTTGCTTCATGTTACAGTATAATTTGAAGGCTTTTACTCTTATTTTTGGCTGGCACTGTCACTGTCACTGTGCCGAAGCAGAAGTCAACTGAATTGCCATTCAAGGCAGTGAGGCAACTACTTCTCTTTATGGGATTTTTTTTTTTAAATACTGGGGTTTGAACTCTAGGCCTTTGCACTGAGCTACATCCCCAACCCTGTATTTTACTTTTAAAATTTTGAGATAGGGTCTCACTAATTACGAAAGTGCCCAGGCTGGGCACTAGTTTGTAATCCTCCCGCCTCAGCCTCCCGAAGTTCAGGGACTTCTTTATGGAACCCAATCAGGGATCCCACTCATAGGCTTTCTTTCCCTGATGGCTAAGATTCTTGTGAGCCCAAAGAGAGAGGCTGAGAACATTGCTGGGGGCAGAAGAGGGACATTATGACTTGACTGATATTTTTCAGCTAATCTAACAAGCTCTTGTCTAAGTTTTCTGGGATAGATGCTGTTGGCTGGTCAGTGAAGGAAGCCAGAGGACCCTGAAGGACAGTATAGGGTTAGAGAGTGTCACGGAGTATCCTGAAACACAACCGAAGACACAGAAACAAATTGTTTCAATCCATAAAGCCCCAGTTTCAGTGACTTAAAAACAGCCACTTGGCTTCGCTCTAAGAACTTCCTGGCAGAGGAGGCCTGGGGCCAGGACACGTCTGCTTTGATCGTGGACAATTACTTAGCCTTTCTAAACACCTCAGTTTCACAATCTATAGAATGGGCTTGTAATAACTACTTGGACCACTGGTAGAATTAGGTGTGGTGAAATATATAAAACAGTTCCAGTTGGTGACATTACAAGCACATATATTAGGTGCTCAAAGTATGACATGCCTTTTTATTATGTGAAGCATTACTCTTAAGTCAGTTAATGAACACAGATGCCAGTAAAAGATGGACAGCAGGAAGCAGGAACAAATATGATGGCGAGGAGAGATAGAGCAGTTAATATAACCATAAATTTGGTTAGGCTGTTTCAGACAGTGTGAGTCACTCGTAATATAACAAATGCTTTTTAAGAGCAGTAAAACCTGTTGAGTCTTCGTCTGATGACATCAGTCGAATTCATATACAGTTTGATGAGACAGGTGACACATCTGGGGAGGTAAGACGTTCAAAGCCCTAAACCTTCAACCTCTGCACTTCAGGTAGCTAACGTCTGCCTCTTCCCCCTTGAGAGGGCACTCATTCATTTAGACAGATGTCGCCCACGGGAAAAGGGCTGCCTCCACCGCCCCAGAAACTGAGTGCCAGGCTGGCCCAGTATGGAAACAGGCCCGCTCTGCCCCAGTCACTTCCCAGCTCCTCAAAGCACCGGGAATTTTCCTTCTCAACACGTGGCCCAAACTGAGACTCTATCCTTGCTGTCCTGGGACCAGTGCAGAGCTGCCCCGCCCAGGCCTCACACACCTGCACACCCACACCTTTCCTGACCCGCTCCCAGGGGACTCATGGACTGGTTCTCTCCACCCAGAGCTGGCAGGGCCCTGCGAGGACCTCAGTTACTGCCTGGAGCTGTGCACTGTGCCAGTGGACCAGGCCATGCACCCGCTTAAACCTCAGGGCGACGCGCAGACTCCATGGGTGCTTCCTTCCCTCGTAAAAGCACTTAGGGCTGTGGAGAACGGGGAGACGGAAACCTAAAATCAAACCAGTGAGGGCAGTGGATGAGTCTCCCACCATGCACGCTGTGATCCCAGCGCTCTGGAGGCTGAGGCAGGAGGACCGCAAGTTCGACAACAGACCCGACTATACAGCCAGACCCTGCCCCAAACTGTTTTTAAATTAAAAATTTAAGAAGAAGGAGGAGGTGGAAGAGGAGGAAGAGGAGGAGGAGAAGGAGGAGGAGGAGGAGGAGGAGAAAAGACTATCGTCTGTAGCTTCTTATCAAAGGTTTCCTACCCCCTTGGAACGTCTTCCACACTCAGTGGAGGAGAAAAGTGGCCTTGGACTAAACACGTACCCTGCGAGATGGGACTGGGCTATGAAAGTGAAAGGGAACATCGTTGTAGAGCACAAACGCTGAGCATCAGGAAGAATGTGGGGGCGGGCATGGCCAAAAGGCCTGGCAGCGCTTGAGAGGTCAGGCTTCAGACCGGGGCGCGAGCGTTTGCCCCTCAAAGCTGCCAGAGACCTGAGGGACTGGAGGATGCCACGCGAAAAAGCGGAAGATACGGCACCGCTGGGCCTGTTTGCCTCCTGGAAGCCTCAGGTGGACGCAGAGGCTGCTGCTCCGCAGTGCCCCCAGGTGGCCACTGGCGAGCGGTTACCTCGACGCCCCCGTCCCCCACCCGCCCCTCCCAGGAGAGCAGCTTTGACTTCTCCTTCCCCTGCCGGGGAAAGCCTGGAGTTTATGCTGATCAAGGCCGAGCTGCTTGTTCTAGAAATCAAGGAACCAGATGCCCCGCGGAATGCCGTCCGCCGGCCAGCCAGGCTCTGGGAGCGCCGTGGTGAGACTTGGCCCACGCTTTTCACCTGATCCGGCGCCGTGCAGCTTCTGGCTGTTTCCCAAAACGACCAGGAAAGGTAACCAGTTTGGGTTGATCGAGGCCATCGAAGTGGCCCCAACAGCACAATTAGCTTACATCAGAAAGGACTTCCCAGAACTGCTTCAGAAAGCACCGAGAAGGAATGGATGAGGGTTGGGAGCCAGGAGGCGTGAAGACAGCTGGGTCTTTCCCTGTCACAGTATTTTTGTTTAAACACAGAGCATTTTCCCATTGCGCTTGCGGTCTGCCTTTGTGCCTCGCAAAGACGAGCGGCCTTTCCCAGCTCGACAAAAATCCAGAACTCCTTGTTCGCACAACGTGAAGTGACAGGGTGTTGTGGGAAGCAGGTAGGACCGGACCCCGGACCGTGCACGCAGCTGCCCTCGCCACACTGCGAGCTTCCGGGAAGGTATCCTGCCTCCTATGTTTTCAAAGAGTAGTCGCTTACTACTGCTTGGGGTTTTAGGTTTTGCCTAAATTGTACTAAAACGGCCTCTTGCCCACATGCATTTTGTAGCCGTGTGTGGATTGCTAGAAGGCTCTTTTGGTTTCTACTCCTCTTTTTTTCCCTGCTCCTCGTTTTATTTACCCACGGGGAGGTGTCCATCCAAGTACAGGAGCCACAGGTCAGATTGGTTTCTACAAACAAAATGAGTCTCCTTTATATTTACTTTTTCCAAAGTAAATTAGGAGACAAATTATGTTCTAGGTGATTGTAAAACAAACAACCATAAAGAACATGGTGCAGAGGACTTGCGCCTGAAGCAGGAAGCTGTTTTAGAAGCAGTTCCTGGTAAATCCTGATACTCACCACCCATATGAGGACCAGTCTTCTGGATAAGTAAGGATCGATGTTCCAGTGAGTGAAGGGGAGAAATGTGATATAAAACACTTCTTGGCCCAAAGCAGCAGAAAATCTGAACAGGTAATAGTAGAAATAATTCTTCACAATGTACTTCTGCCCACAAGGCTGAAAGACAAAAAAAAAAACCAAACAGTGTGTAAATTCATTCGCCTTTCTGACCAGGCAGGTTCAAACACCCTTGCCTGAAAGATGCAATCTTCTATTGCTAAGGTCCCGCCTTCTTTTCTACTACTCTACTGTGGTTTCTTTGCCATGGGTCTACATCGCCGTCAATCATCTGTGGGCAAAAATTTGCCCACACAAATCAGTTCTTTTTAAAGTTAGACAACATCAAAGATGGAAGTACAAAGAGAAGGTGCAGGAAGCTGGGCCTTGTGCATACAAGAGGCTAGGAATTGAGGGCAGCTGAGAATGTCAGGGCATCAGATGAATTCCTGACTGTGGTGGGCTCTGAGCCTCAGAGCCTGGGTGTGCATCACCTCGTGTGGAAAAAGAGACTTTGAAAATATAATTACATTGATGGTCCTGAGTCAGAAAGGTTATAGTGGATTACCGGGCTGGGGTCCACATAACCACCAGGACCCATAAAAGACAGGGTGGAAGGAGGAGGCAGAAGCCAGAGCGTGATGTGAAGATAATAATAGTCCTGGTTCTGAAGGTGAAGGAAGGGTCCACAAGTCAAGGATCAAGAGCGGCCTCTAGAGGGTCACCAAGGGGGAAAAAGTGAGGGGAGAGACTCTCCCCTTGTTTCCAGATGGATGCAGCTCTGACAACACCTTGATTTTAGCCACGCAAATTCTGTTTGTGTGTGTGTGTGTGTGTGTGTGTGTGTGTGTGAGCAACAGGACCTCTGTATGTAGTTCGGGCTAGCCTTGAACTCACTATGTAGCCCAGACTGGCCTAGAACTCACAGCAATCCTCCTGCCTCAGCCTCCTGAGTGCTGGGATGACAGGGTGCATTGCCACATCCAGCAAGATCTCCTTTAGACCGTGGGCTTTAAGAGAATCACTTGGGTGTTGTTTGAAGTCATTGAATTGCTGGGAACATTTTTTTTTTTTGAGACAGGGTCTCACTTTGTAGTTCAGGCTGGCCCTGAGCTCACTAGGGAGCCTAGGCAAGCTTCAAACTCAGCAATCCTCCTGCCTCTGCCTTCCAAGTGCTGGGATTACAGGCTTGAGCCACCACGCCCTGCATTTGTGGTATGTGGTACTGATTGCCGATGGGTGTGCGTCACCACACCTGGTACTGTATGTGGTTACTGGGGATCAAACCAGGGACCTTGCACTTGCTAAGCAGGCACTGGAACCACTGAGCTAAATCTCCAACTCCTGAATTGCTGGTAACTTGTTTGGCAGAATACCACTCATCTCCAAGTTTTAGTCGCCACCCCTTTTTTTGCAGTATTGGAGATCAAGCCTAGGCCTTGATCAACCCGGGGCCCTCGTGCTACTGCTGAGCTATACCCTGCCCTGGGACTTCTGGGGGGTTCAGTGATGCCTGCCTGTGATTCCAGGTACCCCAGAGGCTGAGAAAGGGGGACGACTTGAGTTGGAGGAGAGTCTGCACAAAAATAAGAATCTAAATGGCACTAATAAAGGCCACAACAAGAGGAGATAGAGCCTGTTAACATCACTTCCGCTCCAGGTGTCTTTTCAATCATTCTTTTTTTTTTTAAAATTTCATTTAAAAAAAAAATTAAAATTGTGATATAGGTACATTTTATGTATACAGTATGATCACACTCAACATTGAGAATTTGTACCCTTATATGACATGACTTAATTCTCATTTTTCCCCATTCCCCTATCTACCCTACAACCCCCACCCCTTATATACATGAGTTTGTTTCCTCTTTTATTTTACCATCACAACTTTTTTTTGATCCGGGGAAATTCCTGAGAGCATTACAACAGGAACAGCAGCCAATGTATTTCAAAGCATGGCAAACCTCTTTATATTACAGTCCACTATTAATGAGTTAAATCCAAACACGTTATTATCCCATTAAGTGAACTGAAGAAGTAGATAATGCCAACCTCAGAGGTCATTATGACCTTTACAAACATCAGATCAAAGTAAAATGCCAGCACTGGAGATGGGGAGGGAATGGGGCAGCACGAAGGCAGAAGACTTTGTCGAGACTCTCATAAGTCTAAAGTTTTGGTTTGTTTCATAAAATCCGAGGTCTTTAATAGCTTCAGAATTCAGGGAAACATTGTATGTGTTTATTTTACCAGTATTCATCCGATACCCATGCAGTCCAGCATCATCCTGGTTTTAAAGGTACTCAGAAGAGCCAGGTGCCCTCTTCTGATGAGAGTTCAGTGTTCTCATCCACCAACTGCTTGGCATGCCTGGCAGTCAATCCTGCTTTGAAGATTTACAAGGAGAAATTTTGCCAAATCCTAACCAGGGTCGAATCTCTCCGTGTCCCCAGGGTCATTTGATGATACCTGAGTGCTATGACCTTGAAAATACTCAGTGAATGTCATTCCCCGCTCTAGAGATCTACCTGAGATCAAGCCCAACATCTTGATACCTGCAAACAATGGAGAAGAGCATCGGGGACAACAGCAAACTGCTTTAGCATTATGCATTAATCATTAATGATATTAATGATTATCATTAATATGTTTTTTTTTTTTGAGACAGGGTCCCGCTTTGTAGTTCAGGCTGGCCCTGAGCTCACTATGTAGCCCAGGCAAGCCTCCAACTCAGCAATCCTCCTGCTTCTGCCTCCCGAGTTCTGGGATTACAGGCATGAGCCACCACGCCTGGCACTGTGGTATGTGTTACTGATTGCCAGTGAGTGTGAGTCACCACACCCGGTATTGTACTTGGTTACTGGGGATTGACCAGGGACTTTGTGTTTGTGAGGCAGATGCCAGAACCCTTGAGTTAAATCTCTGCCCCACTAATCAATATCTTTAGATTTTCTTTCTTTCTTTCTTTCTTTCTTTCTTTCTTTCTTTCTTTCTTTCTTTCTTTCTTTCTTTCTTTCTTTCTTTCTTTCTTTCTTTCTTTCTTTCTTTCTCTCTCTCTCTCTCTCTCTCTCTTTCTTTCTTTCTTTCTTTCTTTCTTTCTTTCTTTCTTTCTTTCTTTCTTTCTTTCTTATTTCTTTCCTTCCTTCCTTCTCTTTCTTTCTTTCCTATCTATTTTTATTTTTTTAGCATCTCAAGAGTTCTCTTAAGAGGGTTAAATGTTTTCTGAGTCTCCTTAGGGACAGAAGAACTGAGTGTGAAATTTAAAATACCAGTACACATACCGGGCTCTCAAAGGATTTCATAGGGGTTGTACGTATCCAAGTGAAGTAATTGTCTTTTCAGAAAAAAAGAAAAATCTGAGTTTTCCTTATAGGAATCTCAGTGTATAGGACTTCAGTATAAACTAGGAAAACTTCAGTGTAGAATAGGAATTTTATTTCTAGTATATGGATTAGTCTTACTGGAAACAATTAGAAAGAAGCATGGGGGTTAGAGATTAGAAATGGTGGGTAAAGTGGAATGGCAGAGAACGGGAGCAAGAGAGAGACAGTAATAGAGTCCCAGAACTCTCCCTCTGTATTTTCCAGCTGGCCACACAAGGGCCTGCTGGCCTGGTCCCAGGGCACAGTTTCCAGGGTACATGGACAAGGATTAACAACTAATTTTTTCTTTTTCTTTTGAGATAGGGTCTCACTTTGTAATTCAGGCTGGCCCTGAGCTCACTATGTAACCTGGGCAAGCTTCAAACTCACAACAATCCTCCTGTCTCTGCCTCCCAAGTGCTGGAATCACAGGCGTGAGCCACCACGCCCGGCATTGTGGTATGTGGTACCAGGGATTGAACTCGGGACCTTGCAAGTGACCTTGTGCTTGCGAGGCAGACATCGGAACCTCTGAGCTAAATACCCAGCTCTTAATAACTAATCTTAAAAATAAAAGGGCCAGAAAGGATTAGGGAGGTGGCTCAGGGCCGTGGTGCCTGATTAGCAGTCACAGAAGCTGTAGGTTTAAGACCCAGCTAGGGCGAAACAAACAGACACCACTATGAACAACCCTCATCTCCAAAGAGCAAGAAATCCTCAAACATTTATTCTTACTGGGTTTTATTTATTGGTTTATTTTCCTGAAAGTTAAACGCAAATGTTTTTCTAGGGTCTATCTGGAAGTCTGGGTCTCTCAATCCCTTTCCTTTTTTAGTTGTAGATTCTTCCAATGCAAGTTTTCCAAGCCTGGGTTCTCGGGGTCTAACCATGCTGTGCGAGGATGGGTGTCTTACTTGGCAGACACCAGAGTGTTTAGCATTGTCTGCTCGGCTGCCCTCAGTGCACTGAAGTGTCAGGCAGGAGTTGGAGCCTTTCAGGGCTAAGCCTGTGTCAGAGAGGTCACTTGGAGAGTGTGAGGCTTCTCCGCCCAGCTCTGCCTTGAGCACCGAAACAGTGTTTTGTTTTCTAAACACACAGGGAGGAGGTTTAAAGCAAACAGGGCCTGGCCTGCGCCAGTGGCTATAATAAGGGCTGTTCCAGACAGCAGAGGAGCAGAGGCCTCCAGACTTGGCAGCCAGCCCGGCTTTTGAGCTTTCAAAGGAATATGAGAAATAGCTTTTAGTCAACACAGCGTGCGACCTTGGGGAAGTCACTTTGCCCTTCTGAACCTCTCTGGCCTCCGTGACAAAAGATGTGAAAGATAAAGTAGGGTGAGTTCAGTGCTCTTTTTTGCTTTTTAAATGCTCTACCACTGTATAACACCTCCCCCCAGTCTTCCATGGATTTTTAATGTTCTATTAAAATGCTCTTTAGGTAAAACGTTGTTCCATGCCTATTATGTACTGCTATGACCGACAGTCCATCCTAATTACCCGAAAATGAGTAAAGCCCAGGAATCCTCAGCTCTGGCCAGGCCTCCCTGTTCCCAACAGTTGTCCGAAGATGCCTCACTTAGAGCAGTCCAGTAATCAGTTTGAAAATCATTGACTTTAATCACTTCCAGACCGCTGATATTCCCTTTCTGTAATTAACCTTCGGCCGGACTACAGAGGGGAAAGTTCTCCCCACCGTGCAGTCTTTGAGGGGTTTGATAAACTCTGGCCAGGTGTTGCCGCGAGGTCGTGTTGTTACTTGTCCCTTTTTTTCCACTGTAGAGTTATAAATATGTTTTCTTCCAAAGGTCAAGTTCAAGACACTCCACTCACTCTACAGAGCCGGAAGGAGTTCACATCCGGGAGGCTGGTGACCCACACTCCCAGAGGGCTGGTTCTCTAATTAGAAGCAGTAGCAAAACTCATTCTCTGAGGCCTGAGAGATGGTATCTGTATAAGGCACAGCATCAGTTGTATTTTAAAACAACTTTAAGAACGAGAGCTCTTTTCCTTCGCAAGGGCTTGTCAGAGGACAAAAGTGACAACCATTTAGATCTTCACTGGCTCTTTCAAAATTCTAGAATCAGGCAACACTGGATTTTCTAAGGTAGAAAGAGTGCTCTCACTGAGCCCACAGAAGTTAGTCTAATGGAAGGAAAACAGCTTCAAAAAGCAGAAACAAGAAACAAAAGTGAATTGGTTATTTTCAAGTTACTTTCCTTGTAAGGCTACAGGGGACTGAAAAATAGGGAAACAACAGATTAATTAACGCGAAGTTGCTTCTGGGCCTGTTTATTGTACACAGCTGAGATAAAGGAGACAGCTTCATTCTCAGGCCAACTGCAACTGTGCTGTTTGGGAAATTTTACTGCTTTCTCTCCAATCCTGATTTCTATGACTGTCGGATAAATATTTTCATTTTTTTTTTATTTTTCAAAAGATGGACAATTAATTGTTTCAGATTCATATTCTTTTCCTTTCCCTTTTCTAAAAATTGAATTCTTTATTAGTACATCTTATATACAGTTCAAAATCACACTCAACATTGAGGAATTTGTACCAGTATATGAGAGAAGTTAATTCTCATTGTTTTTTTTTTGAGATAGGGTTATGTTTTGTAGTTCAGGTGGCCCTGAGCTCACCATGTAGCCCAGGCAAGCCTCGAACTCAGCAATCCTCCTGTCTCTGCCTCCCGAGTGCTGGGATTACAGGCGTGAGCCACCATGCCCGGCACAGTTAATTCCCACTTTTAACCATATCCCTACCTCCCCCAACCCTTATATACATGTTACTTCTTTTTCTTTCCAAATCATATTTCTTTCCCCTCATTATGTTCCCCCACCACATTCCCTTTGAATATTTCCTATTTTACAAAATCTATCACACATTCTAAAACTCATTTACATCTATAGGTTCTCATACCAGAGAAAAGATACAGTATTTACATATGTGTGATCTATTTATTTCACTTATTAGTGTGCCTCAAGGTGTATCCACTTGCACATAAATGAATGAAACTTGTCATTCTTTATGGCAGAGTAATACTCCATTTTATAAAAAACCACAAATACTTTCATTTTGATGGAACTTTGGCCTGAGTGACTCCGTTTTTTTGTTTGTTTGTCTTTGAGACAGGGTCTCACTTTGTAGTTCAGGCTGGCTCTGAGCTCACTATGTAGCCCAGGCAAGCCTCGAACTCAGCAGTCCTCCTGCCTCTGCCTCCCAAGTGCTGGGATGACAGGCGTGAGCCACCACGCCCAGCAGAGCGACTCCATTTTTATTTGAGTTTGGTCTGTTGTGCAGGAGGAGCTTTATCCAAAACAATAGCCTCTTGTAATATTTATTCCAGAGACTAGAGCAGTTTTGACAGACTGATGAGAAGAAAGCAGGGACATTTGGGCGGACCGACCTGGAGAACAGGCTGGAGTGAGCGGAGGCTATCGAGCCCGGTGCTGGGACCGCGGCTGCTGGCGGGGACATGTTTCAGAGTGACTCCACCGTGCACTACCACCGAGCCCCTGAAAAGTTTCTCACCAGTGACACGATTTGCATGAGCCTCAGTTTCCCCCACTGCCAGTGGGAATAACGGCCTGGACCACAGAAGGGCGCTGGGAGGATGCGGTGAAGTAGTGTTGATGGCGGACAGGAGCCAGTCCGACCACAGGCTGGCGGGGAGATTTCTGAGCGAGCCCTTAGCAGCGCTGACGGCCGTGCTGGGGCTGTGGTGGCAGAGGCTGTGAGGAATTCTGAAAAGCGCTGCTCAGTCCGAACGTCGTACAGATCACTTGGGGAGCTGTCCAAGTGCAGAATTTACTGCAGTTGATCTGAGACGACACTAAGAAGCCTGAGGAGCCCTCGAGGGATTTCCCTGGGCCCTGATGACCAAGGGCGCCTCAGCGAAGGCTTAGTCCCCAAAGCAAGGCCCTCGGCTTTTATCTTCAGTGTCAGAGGAAGCCACGGCTGCAGCTAAGCAGTAAGCGGGAGGGAGCCAAGCCGCAGATGAAACGCTGCTGACGAAGCAGACCCGAGCAGTTGGTGGAGTCCACGGAGGGCCCGGCCTAGCCCAGGAGCGGGTGCTGTGCCCCAACGGGCACCGGGACCGTGGAGGAGCTGCACAGTGGGCATGCGCAGGCCACGTCCCGCTGAGTTATGGGGCAGTCCCGGGATTGGCTAATTCGCAGGGTAAACAAACCATCCTGGGGTTCCTGGCCTGAATTTAGGGGAGTTTTATAGAAATCTCTAGATGACAAAACTGGAAGTAAGTGGAGTCATGAAGTCGGAAGAGAACCCCTCCCCTCTCAGACCATCGCAATGCAGCAAACCAAACCGTGTTTCCCTGAAAAGCGCTTTCACCCCACTGTCGGAATCCTGGCTTAGAAACAAGCTCACAGGCATCTGTGAGAGGCATGTCTGTCATTATGATCTCTACTGAAATGCAGGGGCCGTTTATTTTTATATTTACCAAAAAAAGAAAATATTAAGGGAAATATAAAACCCAACAGGAGAGCGTCATGTATTGCATGTACAGAAAGGATTTCTGCAAGTTCTAAACTTTTTTTAAAAAAATTTTTGTGGTACCAAGAATTGAACTCGGGGCCTGGGGTTTGCCAGGCAGGCATCATGCTGCTGAGCTACATCCCTGGCCCTCTAACATTTCTTTTTTAAACACCCCAACCTGGCTAGGCCATTCTTTGCCATTTCTAACTACATATGTAATCATATATGTTTGATCTGGATAGGCCTGTGTGCTCCTCTCCTCAGGTCCTGAGGCTTGCCATGTTGTCCCATGCTTGGCCAAGGTCATTCTCAAGGTGAGCAACTCTCCATGTGCTTGGGATTATGGGAGAAAAGGATATCAGTTTGGAGTCTCCAGACTAAAGACAATTTTGGAAGCCAGGGGTTCCTTGGAAAAGGTTCCCCTTGAGGTCAGAGTGGTCTTCCCAAGGGGCTAAGGAAGAAAACTCTGGACTGTCCTGTGTGCTGAGGCTCATAGTCCTTGTATATTCAGCCAAAATTTCTAATCTGTAGCTTATAGACTAGAAATGGCGAATCTAAAGAGCTTGACATTTTTTC
Source organism: Thryonomys swinderianus (assembly GCA_004025085.1). NCBI lineage: Eukaryota > Metazoa > Chordata > Mammalia > Rodentia > Thryonomyidae > Thryonomys > Thryonomys swinderianus. The sequence goes on along the minus strand of PVIC010012255.1, from coordinate 18,538 downwards.
AGAAGAAAGTATATTTCACAAGATTTGTTTCCACTACCTTTATTTTGTCGTCCTCCTCCTCCTAGGTATTTTGTTCAAGACTGGCTTTGAACTCACTGTGTAGCCCAGCCTGGCTTTGAACTCATGGCCTTGATTCCCTCAGCCTCCTGAGTGCTGGGAACGTGGGTGTGTTCCCCACACCCAGATGGTCCCACTGCGTCTGAGGGACCGGGCTTCCATCAATGTCCTTACATACCCCACAGATGGAATATCTGTAAAAGCACTCTCCAAGCTATTATAAGACCAATTAGCCTGTTTATGCAGCAGGTATACACTTAGTCTTGTTTAACATTTTAGAAAATTGAAAACAGCTCATCTTTTCCAGAGGCAACGTCTACACAGACCGTGCATTCACGGCTTGCACTTTAGAGATGGAAGGTTTACAATAAGCAGGATCATTTCATTTAGAAGCCAGAGCTCTGATGGTCTCAAAGCAGGATGAAATGCTGTGAAGTGGTGCGTGTGGGTCGAGGAGCTTTCCCTGGAGAACCACGCGCTGGGCCTCGGGCTGATGGAAGGAGCAGGTTCGCCTGGAGCCTGGGAGTCAGAACTCTCAGAGGCCCACAGGCAGACACAGCTCTGCGTGGTGGATCATGGGAGAGGTGTGAGGGAGGGAAGGGGAGAGCAGAAGCCGCACCAGGCCACGGTTTGAGATTGAGATCGGAAGAGAGAAGACGGAGAGTTTTAAATAGGAATGTGATTGAGTATACTCTCGTAAGACTAAGACAAATTTTGGCTTACAGACAACACTTTAGGTTTTTTTATTGCTTAAATTTATCGAGGAGAGCTGGGGGCATAGCTCAGTGGTAGAGGGCGCACTTAGCTTACATGAGGCCCTCAATTCAGTACCAAGGACCAATTAATAAATGAATGAATGGGCCGGAGGATTAGCTCAGTGGTTCCAGCACCTGCCTCGCAAGCACTAGGTCCTGAGTTCGATCCCCCCTGAGTTCGATCCCTGGAAACCACATACAATGCTGGGCATGGAGACTCACGCCCACCAGCAAGCAATACCACACACCACAGTGCTGGGCATGGTGGCTCACACCTGTCATCCCAGCACTTGGGAGGCAGAGACAGGAGTATTGCTGAGTTCAAAGCTTGCCTGGGCTACATAGTGAGCTCAGAGCCAGCCCAAACTACAAAGTGAGACCCTGTCTCAAAAAAAAAAAATAAATAAAATGAACGAATTAATATATACATATATACATGAGCAAATAAATTTAACGGAGAAATATCCTTAGCAGTACTGCACTTTAAAGCCCTTGGGGCCAGAGTCACATCAATTCTCCTCTGACATGGATACCTGATACCCTGAATTCACAAATCTATTTACTAATATCTTCCCAACACTTTTAATTGCTCTTTTTTCAGATTAAGGAACTAAGACTTTCCAACCTACAAAATAGCAATTGTAGGAACCCCAAAGATTGATGGTGTCCTTGAAGGCAAACCGAGGGACTGTGGAGATGGGTTTCCTCTTTCGTCTTTCAGTTCTGAGAGAATTGCAAGTGCGGCGATCTCACTGATAACTGCTCTGAGCCCGGGTGATTAAAATTTCAGGATGGTGAGACTGAAAGTCAATAAAATGGAAAAAGAACTACTTCAAATAAAAGCTCAGAAGGGAACTGCACACTAATCACTTTCATCTGCTTTGCTGGCGTTTGCCAGGATTCCCCAGTCTGTGTTCAGGATGAGGGAGGTCAGAGGAGATTGGACCCAATGCGATCTTTGTTAGCTGTGGCCTTTACATGACTCAGGCTTCGGCTTCCTCTTGACAGTCCCTTCAATTCCTGCTCATCTGTCGAAACTCTGATACCCTCTTCCTTTTCCTTAGGGGCCAGCAGTTACACTGGGCCTCATCAGAAGGGTGAGCCAGTATTTGCTGAAAGATGTGCCACATTGTGGTAGCGATCCAGTCGCCAAAAATGTCCCCAGGTCTAGACAGGGTCTTACAAATGGATGAAATGCCACCTTGTGATCACATGGGTGGAGGAGGGTTACTGTGGATGGAACCCAAGGCCTAACCCAAGGTAGATACACAGCTGTATCTACCTAGCACTTTCAACAGGCTCTTGCTAAGTTCCTAAATTGCCTACAGTGGGCTCATACTTGCAATCCTCCTGCCTCAGGCTCCCAGCGTGGGAAGATCAGAGGACTGCCCCCTGTGCTGGGCTTCCCCATCCCTTGTAAAGCCCCTGTGTCCGAAACACAGTCTTGCCTTAGGAAGCAAATGCAGGGATGGGGTAAGGAGCCAGTCCTAGCGGAGCTGAGCGTCTGGAAAGGTCAGTCAGAGCAGCAGAGCTGAGGGCCTCTCTACCGAATCCACTCCACCAGCAAGAGAAGCAAGAGGAGACGCAAGGGACAGAAATAACCGTTGCCATTTTTAAATGGAGCAGGGGAGCCAGCTGCCTTTCAAATTCCAGAAACGTCTTAAGAACTTAACTGTTTTTCAAAAACATTTTGGATCCACTGAAACTCGAAACACATTGTGCCAAGCATTCTTCCCCTTAATTGTTAAACCCTGGTGTGTTGGGGGGGAGGATTTCTGCGGCAGATGTTTCTGATCTGTTTATATTAACTTATCAAAATGACATTTGGAAGAGCTCGATGGTGTTCACAAAGGAGTCTTAGGAACGGGCTCATTCGTTCTAGTCTAGTCTGGGAATTCTACCTCACCCCCCCACCGGCCCCAGCACACAGGAGGAATGCAGAGCCTAGAAGGGCCGGCGTCCCGTCTAACCTGTGGAATGTCCCCACCCATTTCGATTTCCCTTTACAAAACTGTTCGCTTGTTTGTTTGCAGTGGTTGGGCGGGAACCCAGGTCCCCACATGGGCCAGCCGAGATCTCCCACAGCTGCACCCCAAACCCTCAAAGAATTTTCTAAAGCTTTAAAAGACGTGACCAAAACATAAGAAAGTTGTTCGGGCACATATACAGTTTTCTCCTTGATAATCTTCGACATAAAAGATTTCAAAAGCTAACATTTAAATCAACAAAAACAAACCTTGAAGTCTGATTTGCTACCGAAGTCAGAGAGGTTTGATTCGAGCAAGGGCTTTCCGGTTTCCTTCTTTTTTTTTGTTTATTTGGCTAAACGGGCACAGAAGTTTGAGATTGGGATGTTCTTTCTCCAGAGCCGCCACAGGAGGATTTGTGTGTGTCTGTAGGGAATCAGGATAAAGCACAACGGTACGTTTGTGTGACCCACCCTCCCGTTGCTGGAATCCAGCCCTCTACTTTCCAGGGCTCTAAGTGAATCCAGGATGGTGATGACAGTGCCAGGAAATGATTTTTCCTCCTTGGCCCAGCCCACTCCCTGGGCGACCGCCATGGTAGGAAAGCAGACATCAGTAAGCACACAGGGGTAGCGGAAGTAACAAGCCCTGACGCGGCCGAAATGGGGGAACTGTTTTTTCAAGAGGATCCCATTCTTTTCATACTTCCCAAAGTCTGCTCTACATGAAAAACCCAGGGGACTAGGGACGTAGGTCAGGGTCAGTTGCTGGCTTGACAAAACAAGGAAGGTCATGGGTTTGATCCCCAGCAGCACCAAAAACAAATGTTTTGGTACGTTCCATCAATTGCCGTCACATTTTCAAACCGTAGCACCCTATTGGAAGGCTTTGAATAAGCAAGTTTGAAGCTATTTGTCACAAAAATAAACTCAGGAAAAGCTTTGAAATTGTGTACACTCACATGAAAGAACATGAAGGAGAAAGTCGTGCTGGTTTTCAACAATGCCCTGCCCACCAGCCCATGGCTGCCTCTCTCATTTTGTGGTGACCTCATGAATTCTGTTTTTTAACCTCATTTTTTGAGTTAAAACTTTTGGGCCTTTTAAAAAATGTCACATTTTCCCCTTTGATACCTGATTGGTGCTTGATTTTCTCTGATTAACACATTTCACTGGAGACTATTTGACAGTTCAAAAGCTGTGTAAAAAAACAAAATCAAAAGCATCCACTCTCCCAGACCTCGCTGTGACCTCTTTAAACATAATACTTTTCTTAGGCATAGACATAAGCACAAATGGTAGCAGCTATTCTAGTAAAATTGTGATTGCACTGAATTTTAAATTTTGTAGTATTTTTATTATATTATGACCATTTTCCTAGGTACTCAAATAGTATTTTAGATTATGAACTGGGCAAAATTTTTAGGTCCACTTTTCCTCCCTCCCTCCTTCTCTTCCTCCTTCCCTCCCCCTCCCCCCTCCCTCCCTCCCTTCCTGTGAGATTGAACCCAAGGCCCTCACACTGAGCTAGATCCCCAACACCCTACCCCTTTTTGAAACAGAGTCTAACTAAGTTGCCCAGGCTGGTCTCAAACTCGTGAACTCCCTCCCTCAGCTTCGCAGAGTGCTGGGATTCCATGTGTGTGTCACTATGCCTGGCTTGTTTTCCACTTTCTTACTCGTCCCTTCTCTCAGCAGATCCAAGCACTGACACATATTGCAAACAAGTCCACGCAAAGACCAGAGCTGACACAAACTCAAGTCCTGTCACCTGAGAACCTTCTACCAGCGTCCCTCCCGCTGGGGAGCATGGAGGCTGCATTCCTGTGGACATCTCTCCACCTCACCTTACCCTGACCTTTGGCATCCACCAGCCATGTTGCCTGTGGTCGCCTGCCGGAATGTCTGTCTTATTGCAGTTGTTTTCCTGAGGGTCTAAAGTCTCTCTTCTGTATTGCCAGAGCTTCACTACACTGTGAGGCCTCCAGGGGTCCATGCTCAGGACACACGGCTAATGACATGAAAAATTGCTTGGGGATGGACAGTCGCTGTGCTGGGGTAGAGGGAATGTCTGCCCATCACCCCAGAGCAGGTGAAGCCAGGTGCGGAAGTGGGAGGGTTTGAACATGGGCCAGCGGTTGACTTTATCAGCTGCAGCCGCTAGATGTAGAGGAACCTCAGAGGGGCTGGCTGTTGTCACCAGAGTTGGGCCTAAGACCGGACCTGCCGGGCAACTCTGGAAATCTGAACCTTGTCATCCGTGCTGTGCATTATAGTGCTGCTTCCTACCAAGTCGCTTGGAAGATGCAATGAACTCACTGACGAGGGTAACCCAAATATCCACTGAATGTTTGCAAACACTTATTACAGTGAAAGACACACTGCCACCAACTCTCTCCAAATATTCTTTCTTGATTCAAACATATTTATCATTCTTGCCATTTTCTGAAGCAGTTCTGGAACTCCTCCTTCAGGAGTGTCATTCTGGGATCAAAAATACAGTGAATGTTGCTGCGCAGTGTCTTCCGGTGGAAAGAGACAGCTTGTGAAAGCACAACAATGTGTCTGCAACCACCTGTTCACTAGATTTGCCCCCAGGTGGTTTCCAGCTTTTTTCCAAAGTCAAAATGACCAGGAATGGTAAGTGTTTTGGGTCCATTCAGGTCATCAAGGCAGCCACAAGAGTGCAAGTAAAGACCCTCATAAAGGAGGACTGCAGAGCTGCTTCCGACAGTGGCAAGAAGGATAGGACAGGAGTATTCAAGTGGGCCAGGGAGTACTTTGTGGGAGATTAGTGCTGATATAATTTTTACTGTAATACGTGTTTTAAAAAGTAGCACTGTGTTAGTGCCGGGCGTGGTGGCTCACGCCTGTAATCCCAGCACTTGGGAGGCAGAGACAGGAGGATTGCTGAGTTCGAGGCTTGCCTGGACTACATAGTGAGCTCAGAGCCAGTCTGAACTACAAAGCGAGGCCCTGTCTCAAAAAAAAAAAAAAAAAAAAAAGTAGCGCTGTGTTGTTGGTCACACCTTACACGTAAATTACCATATTGCCCACTATGTGCTCAAAAGTGTTTGCATTTGCATTGTTTTTATTAGCTGTATAAAACTTAAGAAAATATCAGAAGAATATTCAGTTATACAGAAATTCAGAGAAGAGAAAGAAGATAAGAAAATGACGGAAGGAAAAAAAAAAAAAAAAGACCAGGAAGGCGAAAGCGAGTAATTCATCCTGGATGAATTGCTTCAACATACTTTAGTTAATTATTTAGTTAGTTGGTTAGTTTTAGTTAGTACTGGAGATTGAACCCAGAGCCTTCACACTGAGCTATATATCGCCAGTCCTTTTTATTTTGATTATCCAGGTGGGACTCAAACTGGAGATCCTCCTGCTTCAGCCTCCCTCAGTCCAGGGATTACAGATGTGATTCCAACTCCGATAGAAAAGGGAGGGAAGAAGGAGCTGAAGGAGAGGATGGAAGCTGCCGCCGTGTTTCCCGGACATGACAAGGTCCAGAGCAGCGAGGAGGGAGCGGCAGATACTTAGCGGGCCACCTGCGGGCGGCAAGGCGGGAGGAGCCAGGAAGGAGCCCTGACAGCTGGAGGAGAACGACAGGCCTTCACTGACGGGGTGGAGACCGACTGGCGGGGCCTGAGCCCGGAATGGCGAGTCGGAGGAGCACAGCGCAGACTCATGACTGGACTCGAACTCGTGTCCTTTCTCAGGGGTTTCCCTCCCTTCAAACATTCTTCAGATGTCTTGAGAAATCACAGATGCATTGCCGTTTGCCCACAAGGCTCAGCCGCTTCGTGCACTGGAGGTTCCTGGAGGATGCGAGGCACACGCGGCTTCGGCGGCCCGGCCCCTGCCCCAGGCCCCGCCTCGCCCCTGGCCCCAGAGCTCGGTGCCGTGGGAGCCGGGCGCCCCGCGGTGGAGACCAGCCGAGCCCGGGCTCCGTGTCCGGCCCGGTCTCCGCCGTGCGGATCTGATGAGCCCGTCGTCCAGCAGGAAACCACAGGAATGGAAACGCGATGAGAAACGCAGAAAAAGTGGGTCTTTCTTTTATGAATGGAAGCTGGAAGCCGCAGGCTGCGCAGCAACCCGGCCGAAGCCCAGCCGGGGCTCTGGGTGCTCGTTCTCCAGCGCTTCAGCTTCTTGCTCTGTAAGGAGGACGCAGTTCCTGCACCCACAGAGACGGTGCGGGTGGAGAGGTCGCTTCCATTTCTTTCACGAAAAGAAGACTTGCGGAAAGCATGGTGTGGCCAGAGCCGATACCCTCATGTTTCGGAGAAAGCTGGTTTCGTGGCCTTAATAAGGAGGGGGAACCAGAGGAAACTAGACAGCCTGCTGTGCCTCTGCCTGTAGAGGGACAACAAATTAGGAAGCCCATGGCCAGGGAGACCAGAAAGTCAGTGAAAACTTGGGGTTCTCCTAACCCTACATCAGAATGGCAGACAGAGGTCCAAGTACACAAAATCCCTGCCAGCTGCCTAAAACACACACACACACACACACATTCACACACGCACACACACGCACACACACACGCACGCATGCACACACAGTCTCTCTCTCTCTCACCCTACCTCCCCACAAGTGTGCACTGCTTTCTACACCAAACCTGGGATCTGGCATCATCTGGCATCTGGCACCTGGCATCTGGCACCTGGCATACTGAACCAGTTCTAAATCTCCCTGACAAACTGAAGCCGACTCACTCTGATTTAAAATAACATCTCTCCTTTGAAATGTGGTCTCTGCACTCGTAGCCCCCGGTATCATCCCCTAGAAAGTCTGAATTTCAGGCCCCGCCCAGGTCTGCACAATCCCTGGGAATCCCTGGGAATTTTCACGGAGATTCGCCGAAGAAGAAAGCAGGGCCGGCGCGAGCTGGGCACCAGCACCGGCGGAGAACAATGAGCAGAACCGCAAGAATGGAGGGACGGAGACTGTTCCAGTGTGCCGACACCGTCTCGTTGTGTTTGCGGGTGAGCACAGGCCGTGGGCAGGGCGTGGAGAGGGTGCAAGCGCTGGGTGGGGCCTGGGAAGCCCCTGGAGACCCTGAAAGCGGGAGGTGGCCATGGCGGGCAGAAAAGGAGAGAGCGCTGCGGGGCTGGTTTCTCTTTGGGGTGATGAGAACGTTCTCACATCGATAGCGCTGGTAGCTGACGGCTGCACACCTCTGTGAACAGACTAACAGCCTTTAAGGAGGTGAACGCGCACCGTCCGTGAACTATCAAGCTGAAAACACAAAGCGTCAGAAATCGCAAACGGAACTGGCTTATCAGAGAGACCGCCCGTGCAGTCGGCTGTTTCGGGTAACTGAGAAGTGACTGCTACGCTGTCCCCGCCTGGGGAGGTTTAAGGAGAAAGGGGTTGTGTCCACAGAGAGGCGCTGCCGTGGGCGAGGGCGTGGGCTCCTACGACAGGAGAGGCTCTGCGCCGTCCCGAGGCCAACGCCAGAAGCAGGGCCCGTGGCCCGAACTCTGTCCCAAATGTCCGGGTTCACCCTCCTCCCAGAGCGGGTCCCTTTGTGACCCTTCTCGCAGCGTGGCGATGCCTGTTTTCTAGGCCTCTGCTCCAGTGTTAGCGGGCTCGCCCTACACCTGACCCTGGCCCGAGGGCGGCTGCTCGAGGGAGCGGAGAGAACCTGGACAGGGTCCCCTGCCAGGCCCCGGACGGCACCTCCTGCCTCCTGTACTCTGCCACACACCCACGTGGGACTCAGAAATCTGGGCATCCACGCTTGAACCTAGCTTTTTCAGCTCGTATATATACAAGCTCAGTAAATAACTTCGGTATTTTGACACTGTGCTTGTATTTACTTTAAAACCCTGAAATTTTAGAGGTCAGCCTGATTTTTTTTTCTTCTAAAGTCATCAAGTAAAAAAATGAGTATTTTTGTTTTTTTCTAAAACCTCCCCTAGTTTATAAATATTATATTAATTATTCATGAAAGGCCATCTCATCTTTTCATAACTTCATACATAATATATACCAAGGATTTATTTTTTGCTCCCAAACAGCACAGGATGTTTTAGGACATGAGGCATCTTAAATGTGTTTGCCTTCATGCGTGGCTCATATTTGCATATCGTGGTTGTCTAAGAAAATAAAACAGGAAGTGGAGAACAATGAGCAAAACCGCTGAATATTTTACAATATTAATAAAGTTGAAAGCTCCTCCCAGGCTACTTTTCTTTTTCTGAAGGCCAGAAGAGCAAATCCTCTAGAAAAAAAGAAAAAAAAAAAAAAGGGGCAGGTCTCTGGAGGCTTCCTCTTCTATTTATTTATTTATTTATTTACTTACTTATTTGTTTATTAACAGAAGCAGCTCAAATGGAACTTGGGGAAGAGGGAAGGGTGAAATGGGGGAATTTTAAAGACGATTCCATGGGTCTTTGATTCTCCTTACTAATAGTTTGGGGACAGTACCCAGAGGGACAATTTTGTTCTTGTCATCACATGCAACCCACAGGGTGGGCAAGCGGAAACATCCCTGCTCTGTGTCCTCTCAGAATACCCTGATCTGGGAATTATTTTTGGCCCTCATGAGCTAGGAAGTTGTGGCTCCGCGTATCACAGGTCTTTATCGTCTCGGGAGCACAAGTGTCACTTGTGCCAGGGCTAAGTGGACCAGCTTCTAGTAGCATTTAGTTCCTGTCTCCTGTCATCTGGAGGCCTTGTGGGAACTCTCAGGTTCTTCCTTTGTAGTGAGAATAAGTTTAAATCCAACAATTTGTACAGCACATGCTTTGAAATTTCACACATTTTTGAAACTGAGGATGTAGGGAGACAGGGGACATGATCAGAGATAAGAGTGGCTGTGTAAGTGGCTGTTAGAGCTTTGCGGTCCAATATGGTAGCCATATGTGACTTTCTGAATATAAGCTTAATGAAGTAAAAGAAAGCCAGTTCCTCTGTCATACTGGTCATACTGCAAGTGTTCGTCAGTCACATGTGGCCACTGGCTACCGATCTGAAGAGCGTAATGCAGAACATACCTGTCGCATCAGAAAAGTTCTATGTACTTAATATGCTGCACACAAGACCCGCCCCCCCAACCCTGTGCGGGGCCTTGAACCCACTGAGCTACATCCCCAGAGCTTTTTAGTTGTTACCGAGGCTGTATTCAAACATAAGCTCTTCCTGTTTCAGCCTCTTACAGTACTGGAATTACGAGTGTGTATTACCATGCCTGGTTACCTGTGACCTTTCATGCTATTGTTTGCTTGGTACTGGGGACTGAACTGAAGAGCTTGTACATTTTGAGAAGCCCTCTGCCAGTAAGCTCTACCACCCAGGAATTTTTAAAGTTTTTATTTTCAGACAAGGTCTTACAACCTGCCCAGGCTGGTCTTGAACTTTCAATCCTCCTGCCTCAGCCTTCTGAGTGGCTGGGATTGCCGGCATATATTACCATGCCCTGCTTTTTCCTTCAGTCACTCTATTACTGGTACCATAAATCCCACATCATTACAATTTTGCAACTTAAAGCCATTTACTCTTAGTCATAAAAGTTGTAAGAATTGCACTGTTGCTTGAATATACTAACAAGTGCAGAACTGTACCTTGTGAGAGGATAAATTTTATGGTAAATGGTTTATACCTCAATTTAAAAAAGAAAGCTTAGTGGCTCAAATACCAAGACATATTTTGTATTATTTCATCAGTACCTTGTCAAGTATTAGGCAGAGCAGCCAAAAATAACTCATCACATGTAAATCTGGGAGAACCAATTTGTTTGCAAAAATAAACTAGATGAAAACCTCTGCTTTCAGTAGCACCCAGAAACCGTCAGAATAAAGTCTAAGACAGAACTGCGGTCCGGGGCTGGAGATCTAATCTCTACTCACCTCTCCTACCCCTACCCATCTCCTCCCCACCCACTCCCCACTCCCTGGTTCTTGGGACTGACTCCAGGACCTTCACACGGAGCCACTCTCTGGCCCTTTTGTATTTTCAATTTTGGGAGCAGGTCCCAATAAGTTGTTAGGCCCACCAAGTTCCATCTTGCAATGCTCCTGCCTCAGCCTCCTAGGGCACTGGGATTACAGGTGTGTATCCCCACACTCGGCTTGCTCAGTGCCTTTTTTATGCCCCAAGCTGGTTTTCTGTGTCTTGCTCTGCAAGAACGGTAAACGTGGGGTAAGACGCGGCTCGGTGCTAGTGCATCTGTCTAGCATGCATGAGACCCTGGGTTCCATTCCTACCACTGCAGCCACGATAATAACAACATCAAGGGTGAGAAAGAAAGGTGACAGTGACAGCCGCCGGCCTGAGCATGCTGCCTGCCAGGCTGGCTCCTTTCATCGCTGAGACGCCTCCTCTCACACATCCCTCAGATGCCGTCTCTGGCCCATCTCAAGCCAGGATCTGGACTCCCTTGTCCCTGCAGCACCCCTGCAATCCAGCTCGACGGCCCTTTCCTTGAACATCTGAGAAGCACTTGGGGGAAGGAAGAGAAAGAGACGACGGGTGAATCCACCATCAACGCACTGGCTGGAGGTGGCCACCAGGCTTCTTACGGGCCACCCAGGTGGGTCTGGAAGACACACGGGCCTTAACCCCGCTCCTAGAATCTCATCGTTGAGATCTGTAGTGAGGCCCAAATTGGTCTATTTGTAAAAACCTCATGCCTGTAATTCTAGCACTTGGGAGGCTGGCGTGGGAAGTTCACAAGTTCAAGGCCAGCCTGGGCTCCAAAGAGTTCAAGTGTAACCTGGATTCCAAGCAAGATTCTGCCTCAAAAATTTAATCAATAAATCAACCAGTCCCTCCGTTGTTTCTTTAGTTGCCTGGTTCTCAGAGGAGGTCATGTCTTCCTGCGTTTCCAGACAGCCCAGTAAAAGCTTGGCGGTCAAGTCTACGAAGCTCAGTTCCCCAGAAGCAAGTCCACACATTCTTAGCAGCCTCCACGTTTCCTGCTAAGGGGAGTTTACGCTGTGTGTGGACTGGGAAGCATCTTTCAGAACAGAACACCTCAGCACCTACCCCAGGTGGAGCTGGGCCAGCCCTGAACTCTGTTCTTCCTCCTGTACATTTTCCCAGGACAAGTTTTTCTGCAGCACAGGAGCGGGACGTGCTTCCCCTTGCTGTCTTGTCTGCACGGTCTGACTGGGCAGGTTAAGGCTAGATGTCAGTATCCAGCAAAGGCTGCCAGGCCAGACGCTTCCTCACCTCTCTGAGAAAGGGGGAAAATCCACCGAAGTGCTGGAATTCTAATGAACCGAGAGAATAAGAATAAGTGCAGTATGCATTTGCCCAAAGTACATTTTCCATATAGTGCATTGTGGAGGAAATAGCTATTTACATCTCAGTTTGGAGTTGACATTTGTAGATCAATATGGAGTAAACCTTAAATATTGAAAGAGGAAGAAAGGAAGGAAGGAAGGAAGGAAAGAAAGAAAGAAGACAGCTATAGTTACTCTATTCATTGAGAAAGCTCTCAGAACTGGGGAAATATTATCATCGGAGTCTGAGTCTAGGACAAATAGGAAAGCCAGAATGATGAAGTTCTTCTCATGTCTTTTTTCTTCAAACATGACAGAAGACCGAGCCCTGTGTTGGTCAGGTTTCTGCAGAGGAACAGAATCAGTAGATAACACATGGATAATTAAGCAAGGGGGTTTATTCTGTGGGCCTCCAGGATCAGAGGAGGGAGAGTTCACAAGAGCCGATCGTGTGCTGGAGACTGGAGGATCTGGAGGTCCAAGATGAAGGCTGGAGAACACGATGGGCCAGAGATGCAGCACCCGTCCAAGACTGATGGCCTGGAAGCCCGTGGGCGAAGACTGAGGCCTGGAAGCCCGTGGTGGGCTCCTGCGCGTGCGAGTCTGCACCTGAAGGCAAAGAAACAGGAGACGACTTCCGAAGGTGACGGTGAAGACTGGCGCTCTTCCAAACAGGACACCTTCTTCTCCTTTCCCTTTTTTCTGTCCCAGCTATAAGCCTGTTGGTTGGCGCCGCCTCCATCTGGGTCAGGTCTTCTGTGTGTCCGCTGAGCAACGTGTCGATCGTCCAGACACCCCCGGAACTCTGCTTTACAAATCTGCTAGGTGTTTCTTAATCCTTTCAAGTAGACATGTCATGATTCCTGGGCACACCCTCCACCCTAATGCCAGGAGAAGACGTGGTAGGAAGTCTGTCCTGCCCTCTAGGCTCCTCCGAGGTGGTCTGTCAGCTACGTCTCTGCTGGTGACCCCTTTTTATTTAAGAGAGTGGTTCCATCAATAAGCTACATGATCTCGCCGGGCATGGTGGCTCATGCCTGTCATCCCAGCCCTCGGGAGGCAGAGACAGGAGGATTGCTGAGTTCCAGGCTTGCTTGGGCTTCATAGTGAGCTCAGGGCCAGCCTGAACTACAAAGTGAGACCGTGTTTAAAAAAAAAAAAAAAAAGCTACGTGATCTCCACTTGAGTCAAGGTGGTTGTGGACCCCAGCTGAACAGCAGCTCTTCCTGCCTTCGTCTGTGGATACCAACTGTTTCATTCTTAGCTGTGCCCTGCTCCTTTCAAATGAGTGGCATTTGTAGAAATCAGTTAGCAATGACTAAGGAGGAAGGGAGAGAGAGACAAGAAGGAAAGCATGATCTCATCATGAGGTTTCTACAGATGCTTTGGCTCCTATGGAAAGAGCTTCAAGACTGTGGAAGTCATGTGGCCCTGGGAAGAGCGAACTCCGGTACCCGCCTGGGACAAGTGGGGTGATGCATGCCATCCAAGCAGTTGCTGATCGCATTTCCATCTGCCAGGCACAGCTGGCTGGCAAATAACTCAGGGTGCTAGTGTACTGGTGAGTGCTTCCCTCTCTCTGAGGAGACACCAGGCTCCCACTGTGAAGCGGAGAACCCAACTTATATTTTAAATTCTTATTTTTCTTAACTGTATTAATTTTAGGTTGAGGCTTATGAACAATTGACCATCTTGGTTATTTTTGGTCTGCAAATGGCAATGTCTATGGCTTAGTCCACAAACTCAGAGGTCCTGCTTTTTTTTTTTTTTTTTTGAGACAGGGTCTCACTTTGTAGTGCAGGCTGGCCCTCAGCTCACTATGTAGCCCAGGCAAACCTCAAACTCAGCAATCCTCTTGCCTCTGTCTCCTGAGTGCTGGGATTACAGGCATGAGCCACCACACCCAGCACTGTGGTATATGGTATTGATTGCTGGTGGGCGTGAGTCACCACACCCAGCATTGTATGTAGTTACCGGGGATTGAACTCAGGACCTTGCACTTGCGAGGCAGGCGCTGGAACCACTGAGCTAAATCTCCAGCCCTCAGAGGTCCTGCTTTTAAAGGAAGAACTCGCACTTGGATGGGTTGCTTGCTAACGGGGCCAATCAGAGCATGCTGTGTGTAGCATTAAGAAGCGTATGTCTCTGCTTACCTGGGCACACATGTAATTGGCTTTTAAAAAATTACTGACCACAATTTTCAAAAACTCCTCAGGATTTATATTCCCCCTGAAAATTGCACTCTGGTAACAGCATGCATTGCCACAGGGCTCATAACAAGAACTGGGATTGGATAAGCGCTACCACGTTTTTTAGAATGGGGCACGCATGAGGCCAGGGACACAGCTCCTTGGGGGAGGATTTGCTTAGAGGACACAGCCACTGAGTTCAACTCCCAAAGCTCGAGAAGAGCGAGAGGAAAAGGGACGAGCATATGCAAACTACGTTCCCTGTAGATCACGCCTGGCTGGTTTTGTTTCGTTTTGCGCCCAGCCGAAGTGGGCTTTTCAGTCCTAGATGTTCCCGGGTCCATTTGCATCTGCATGTCCTCAGCCAGAGAACCAAGGTGTGCACTGGAGGAGTCACACGGTGGATGCTTTCGGCAAGTTTGCTGGGACCTTCTTCCCGCCTCCGCATGCCACCCTCCCCTGCCCCCAAACTTTTAGAGAAGGCTCATTTGGTCACAAGCACCATACGTGTAGAAAGGGAGAGGGACAAGACAGAGCACGGCTGGCAGACAGCGCCTGTGGTCATCCCACAAGCAAGAACGTGTTTCCAAAGTCTCCACTGACGGGAAGTCTTCAGCCTCCCTCTGTAATCCAGTCCTCGTGTTGAGCAACCTTCACCACCGGGCAATTCTGCCATCAATAACCCCCATCCTTCATGCAGCTTAAACTCATTTCCGGCTGCCCGCTGCTCACTGGAGACGGGAAACAGCTGTTCGCCATTCCCTGTACCAAGCTCTTTTGTCAACTGGATGATTGGATCCTGGCTCTGCACCGCGGCTGTGAAGAGTCTGACCGGTTCCATATTCTGCTGTCGGCACCGGCGTGCACAATGGGGAGACAACACTGCAAACACGCGGAGCTTCAGAAAGAAGCATGCCGTCCGGGGGACCCGGCTGCCAGCCCGTCACAGTCTGCAGACTTGCAAGTGTGAGATTTCTGCCTGCAAAACATGTCTTTCTGAGGCTTTCTCTACGGCGCGGGCCTGCCCCGAGATCATGGAGAGCCTCGGGATGTCACCAGCAAGACCAGCAC
This sequence comes from Thryonomys swinderianus, assembly GCA_004025085.1. Classification (NCBI taxonomy): domain Eukaryota; kingdom Metazoa; phylum Chordata; class Mammalia; order Rodentia; family Thryonomyidae; genus Thryonomys; species Thryonomys swinderianus. The sequence goes on along the minus strand of PVIC010012255.1, from coordinate 3,267 downwards.
AAGGAGCTGCAACCTGAGCTCTCCGGTTCCCAGCGTCGCCTGCAGCCCCCCGTGGGCCCCTCACCCCATTGCCTTACGGATCAAGATTGGTCCCATGTGGGCAGGTGCAGAAACTTAGACCCACAGAGGCCAAGCTGCCCACGTTCAGATGGGGGGTGAGCAGGAGACTCAGTGTCCCCACCCACCAGATAAGAGCCCAGAACCTGGGTTCTTGCCACCTTCCCTGCGTCTCTCATGGAAACCGGGAGCTGGTTGATCTCATGCAAGTAGTTCTTTGAAAGTAGTTCTTTGCTTTCACTGGTTACACTCGGCAGCATGGAGCAGAAGTCGTGGTAAGATTCAGCTGTCGCGCTCCTGACGTAGAGCAAAGAATGAAAGGGCTTTGTGTCACTAAGAATGAATTCTCTTCACATACAGGGTCCCACGAGGGTCCCTGGGTCTGACTTAGGTGCAGAGGCTAAACTGTACCCCGAGTCCTGGCTACACGATGGATCCCCTAGCACGTGCTTCAAGTCCAACCTGGTTCAGAAGCTTTGTTCCGTCGAGGGCTGCCTTAGCATCAGGAGGCAAGAGGAAGGGAGGAAGGGAGAAGGAGAAGGAAGAGAGAAAGAGCGTCGAGTCCTTGACACCGCTGTGGAGCAGCTCGACCAATGTCCACACTCACCAGCCTCTAGACATTTCTGCATGAGAAAAACCGCAAGCCACTCTTAACACGATTTACTGATACCCAGAGCAAAACTTCTTAGCAGGTTTACAGCCTTCCTTCACAATCTTCATTCTTCCTTTTTCCCTATCTGCTCACAGCTCAGTAACATTATCATCGTATTCCAAGTTCTTAAGCTTGAAATGTTGAATTATCTTTGGGTATAGAAAACAAAGAAGATATTTATCTCCATGTCCTGTTAATCCACTCAAAATGTCTCAATCTTCTATTTTATAAAATGGAGTATTACTCTGGCATAACAAATGATGAGCTTGAATCATTTATACTCAAATGGACGTACCTTCAGGACATACCCCCAAGTGAAATAAATAGGTCACAGATGTGTAAATATTGTATCTTTTCTCTGGTATGAGAAACTGAAGTTGTAAATGTGTTCTAGAATGCATGATCGATACTGTGAAATAGCAAATACTCAAAGGTAAATGGGGTTTAGGTGTAAATAGTGAAGAAAAAGTTGATGGTTAAAAAAAGGAAACAAAGCTTGTGTAATAGGGGTGGGAGAGGTAGAGTGGGTAGGGGGAGGGGAAAATGAGAATTAAGTTGTGTCATATACTGGTATAAATTCTCATTGTGAAGCATAATTGTGATGTGTATATATATATATAAGGTACAAATAAAATGTACCAATAAAAAAGTCTCAATCAAATCACAAAGATGGGCTCACAGGTATTCATTATGGTGTTTACATTAGCAAATCATGGGAAGGATCTCAATCAACTGCCAATATAATAAGCAACAATATATCATTATATAGGTAAGAAATAGAATATTGTGTAGTCATTAAAATTTGTAAGTATTTATTGATGTGGAACAAAGCTTAGCATATGCTTATTAGAAAACCAGGCTCATGGGCACCATAGTGAGCTCAGGGCCAGCCTGAACTACAAAACAAGACCCTGTCTCAAAAAGCAAAAAAAAAAAAAAAAAGAAAACCAGGCTCAAAGGGGTATTTTTGTTAATAGATATAGCACATCCATCTTCTCTTTGGTCTTTTTACTCAGTTTTCTTACATGTTGCCTCTGTCTGGAACTGTTATTCCCAGGCCTACTCCCTTATTCAGTGGTTTGCTCCTTCAGGAACATTCTCTCAATGTGCCAAAAATGCAAATCTTTTACAATCTACAGTACCCACTGTCTGCTTCCCTCAGCTTCTTCCTGGACGGAGCTCCTGGCTGGTGCACAATGAGGGTGGCAGTATCCAGCATTGGCTGCTCATGGGAGGACCCCACGGGGAGGACAGTGTTGCTGGGTCCACAGGGAAGGCACCAAACAAGACTCCTTCACACCAGCTCAGGGATGGTCAGCCTTTTCCTCTCCTGTGCTCTCGTCACTGTGAACCTCTCCAAGGACCACCATCTTCCTCAGAGAGCATCTTAGCTTCCAGAGCATCAAATGCTTCTGGTCTTGGGCCCCTAAATACTCACCTTCTCTCTGGAAACTCTGGACTGGGAGCAGCAGACTCAAATGCCTACATGGTCAGGCTAGTGATGTGAGTCAGGAAACCAACTGCTGACCCTGGGGAGGATGGACGGTGGGGACTGTCCAACAAGAGGATTGTGTGTCCAAGGCAGCCTGGGCTACATAGCGAGTTCCAGGCCAGCATGGAGGACCTGACAAGATGCTGACTCAAAATGAACTACACGGGGCCGGAGGGTTAGCTCAGTGGTTCCGGCGCCTGCCTCGCAAGTGCAAGGTCCTGAGTTTGATCCCTGGTAACCACATATAATGCTGGGTGTGGAGACTCACGCCCACCAGCAATCAATACCACATACCACAGTGCCGGGCGTGGTGGCTCACGCCTGTAATCCCAGCACTCGGGAGGCAGAGACAAGAGGATTGCTGAGTTCGCGGCGGCTTGCCTGGGCACCATGGTGAGCTCAGGGCCAGCCTGGACTACAAAGCGAGACTCTGTCTCAAAAAAAAAAAAAAAAAAAAAAAAAGAACTACACGAGGATTAGTGTCACCTGCAATTATTTCACATCTCTTTGAGAAAGCAAAAAAAAAAAAAAAATTATATTTTAGCATTTTCAGCTTTCAAGAGAAACTATCCTTTCATTCTGGTTTTTGAAATCAGTCATGTTTTATTTTAAAATTAACTCAATAAATGCCTATATCATCTGACTAGGAACCAAACCGAGCCCCTGGAAAGGGGAATGGTGCTTCCAGATTAAGATCTACTGTGAGACCACAAGTCACTGTCATCATCATAAGAGGAACCATGAGGCAACACAAAACACACACAAACCTGGCCTGCAGGGGACAGCATACTAAGTCCAGGACCTATAAGCAAAATAAGAGATATTCTGAGGCAACTTCAAAAGAAAAAAACAAATGCCAGCAATTTACTGGACAGAAGGGGTGGTAGAACTCCCAACATCTGCTGCTGAGATGCTCCTGGATTCTCTAAGAATGCAATTTTGGCCAAGAGAAGAAGAGGTCTTTCTGAGACCGAAATCTTTCAGTGCATTCGCCAGTTTGTATTAGTGCAGAAGAACATGTATTGTAAGCTCTTGACACTTCACGCGGTGGCTGACAAGGAGCTGA
>PVIC010012254.1:0-40151 GCA_004025085.1 Thryonomys swinderianus | reverse complement strand
AGAGCCCGGCACCCTGTAAGTGCTCAGCAAGATATAATAAAATGCAAGGCCAGGTGTGGAAGGGAATGGAAAGTCCCCCGGAGCCCAGGCGAACCCCAAGGCGGCCGCTGTGAGCTGCAGGACGGGCAGCATTTGGCGACATTTGCTGGCCACTGTGAGCTCCTGTGGGATCTGCGACTCAGGCTCCTTCGCCCAGCCCTTCTCTGGCCTTGTCCTCCGCCAGACGGAGCTTTCTTTTCCCTCGCCTCACGCTCCCCCGTGCAGCTCCAGGCAGCAGCGAGCAGGCATCCTGCAAGGGCCAGGGCCACTGGGGCACCTGCCCTGGATCTCGGGGGCCTTGGGCCCCACCTTTTGTTCATTTAATTTATTGATGCATTTTAAATATATATCACTATTACATTCTTCATTGGCAATTTGTATCTGTATGTGATGTATCTTTTTTAAAAGTGGATTTTATTAGTACATTTTATATGCACATTGTGATCATACTTGACTTTGAAAATTTGTACCAATACCTAACGAATTTCTTTTTTTCTTTCTTTCTTTCCTTCTTTTCTTTCTTTCTTTCTTTCTTTCTTTCTTTCTTTCTTTCTTTCTTTCTTTCTTTCTTTCTTTCTTTCTTTCTTTCTTCTTTCCTTCTTTCTTTCTTCTTTCCTTCTTTCTTTCTTTTTGAGATAGGGCCTCATTTTGTAGTTCAGGCTGCCCCTGAGCTCACTATGTAGCCCAGGCAAGCCTCAAACTCGTAATCCTCCTGCCTCTGCCTCCCCAGTGCTGGGATTGCGGGAGTGAGCCACCACGCTCAGCATGGCGGTGTGTGGTACTGATTGCTGGTGGGCATGAATCACCACACCCGGTACTGTTGTATGTGGTTACTGGGGATCGAACCAGGGACCTTGTGCTTGCTAGGCAGGCACAGGAAGCACTGAGCTAAATCTCTGGCCCAATTCCCATTTTCTTGATTCTCATTTTTTTCCCTTTCCCCTGCTCTCCCTACAATGCCCCACCCCTTATATACATAAACTGTTACCTTTCTTTGTTTTTACCATCAAACTTTTTCTTTCCCTTCTTTCCCTTCCTCTATTCCTGCCTTTCGCTTTTCCCTTTGAATATTTTCTTCCTGTTTCACAATCCCTATCATACATTCTGGACCTCAGTTTCTCACACTAGAGAAACAGTACGGTATTTACACATCTGTTTCCTATTTCTCTCATTTATGAAGTGCTGGGTTCAAGGTGACTCTGCAGCCCCCAAGACCCCGCTCCAGTGTCCCAAGAGCCTGAAGAGATGAGGCACTATGCACGCTGGAACGCTGCCAGGGCGAGAAATGCAACAGGTTGGAAGACATTCTTTCATAAAGTGGTTTAAATATGAACTTGTTCCAAGATTGCCCTTTTCTGTTATTACTATTAACGCATGTTAATCTTGAAAATTAGTGGAATTCACTGTGATATTTTCATATAGGCATTGAGCGTGAAATTGTTGAAACTCCAAAGGACATGTTATGACGGGCAGTGGGGGAACCCAAGACATCAGATGCTGAACTGCCTCTGAAGGCGAGAAGCTCAGTGATCACGCCATTGGTTCCACTGGCCAAGTATGACAAGTTTAGGGCCCCAACTGCGTTCGTACCAATGACTGTTGTTCTCAGCTGTTCGCTTTTCTTTTCCACTGAACAAAATAAAGGAATGTCTGTTTTAAAGGGTTCCACTTTGTGAAGTCCTCTTGTGTCGTACTGTCTTGACCACCAGCCCCTCTAGTCCAAGGGAAGGCCACTGATCAGCCTGCCTGAGAAGACAGGGCTTCCTTCAGCACCAGCAGCTTTATTCCACCCACACCAACCTCTGGCCATCGGAGATTATTTTTCTTCAATTGTGCAGTTATAAAATATTTTGTCAACAGATTTTTTAAAAAGAATTTTTACTAATGCTATGACTTAATAAACATTTTTAGGATTTACATTTCTTAGTTAACTCCTAATCTTCATTATAAACATACAAATGAAAGGATCAGTTCCCTGAAAAGAGATCTGGATGGAAAAGAAGCATCTTTGTGGGAAGTCAGTAAAAGAGTCCCCAGTGCAGAGTCCCCAGAGCTCTGTGACCATCCCGGGGCAGCAGTCAAGACTCAGACAGGGTCACTTCCAGGCCTCACAGTCAAGGGCACCTTCTCAGCATCACGGACAGCGAGTGACCTAGTTCAATGGGGCTTCTTAAATGCAGGAAAGCATCGGCGGTCCCCGTTCTCTCCCCTCTAGGAACTTAACATTAGAATTCAGAGGGGAATGAAGCAGTGATATACCTCTCAGTATAGGTAGATGGAGTGTGGGCTAAGTGCCTGTATTTTAATTCTGTTTTCCCACAAAATGGGATGATATTTCTTACCTACAAGGTTGTCACTAAGGAAAATAACGGTAGGATGCTGAAATAAAAAATTCAAGCATTCGAGCTTATCCTGGCAGCTGAAGCATGTTTCTCATCTTCATCTATGAAGCAGTAGCATTAAGGTTGCTGGTGTAGCAGCTTCATTTTAGAGCTGAGGAAACTGAGGCCCGGAGAGGGAGAAAGACTTTGCCTGACTCATAAAGTTGGGGAGAGGGAGAGCTAATAACGGGGGAAGCAGCTGTGTCTCTCTGTCTGGATTTCTCAGACAGTTCAAGACCAGAATTCCACCCTCTCCTCCCAAAGCAATGGCCTGAGGTCGCTTAAATACAAACACCAGTCCTCACCCAGGTTTAAAGCCACAGCTTTCATTGGAAAAGCTGCTAAAGGCTCTTACCAGGCCTTTTTCCCAGCTGAAGCCTAGAACCAAAATACTGGCCGCTGAGGAGCACCTCCCACTGCTTGTAGATCAAACACAAACAGAAACTGTGGGAGGCTGGGCCATCTCTGACTGAGAGAATCAATATCAATGAAACAGACAAAATCCCCAAATCTCAAAGTAATGAAAACAAAGATATCCAAGTAATAAAATCTGCTAGAATCACAAAGACAACACAACTCCGATCTCAGCTGGCTAAAAGAAAGTGTCCATTAACAAGGGATTAACACACAGGAAGTACACAACCAGTCGATAGGAGACGGCAACATCTCCCACCCCGCCGCCTGTGCCCACCCAGGATTAGGGATGAGGGTGTGCTGAGCGCTCGGCCCTGACTATCCGAAGGGCACTCAGAAACTGCCAACCAGGCCTCAACTCTGAGGTCCCACACAGGAACGTCTCAGAGAACTTGAATGGATGAACACCATTAACTGTCCTCTCCATCCTGTCCACAGGAATTTTCAGCATACACCTGGGGAAGCTATGCAGTCTCACCATGGCACCTTTCCCAGTATGGATTTTAGCTGAAATTCTCAAATGCCAGAGCTTTGGAGGAGGGGGAAAAAATAAATAAAATTGTGGAATAAAATTTGATTAGCTTATGATAAGTAAAACGGCATCTTCCATGCCCCTGTGAAACAGTGAGGTGTGGTGTGGTTCAAATGTCTGTGTCCTTCCAAATCCACACTGGTGCTTATTCCCCAACGCAATGGCATCAAGAGACGAAGCCTTCAGAAGTGATTAAGTCTACTCCTTTAGGAAAAAGGCAGCTGGGCCTGTGATCTCGGGGAGGCTGAGGCAGGAGGATTGCTGTGAGTCTGAGGTTAGATTGGTTTACATAGTGCAAGCCAGCCTGCACTACATAGCAAGACTCTGTCTCAAAAAAAAAGAAAGTGAAAGAGAGGGAGAGAGAGACAAAGAGAGACAAAGAGGAAGAGAAAGAGAGAGAAGGCTTCAGGAAGCTGCCTGGTCTCCACTCCTCCACACGGAGTAAAGGAGCCAACAAGGAGGCAGACATCAGTCCCCTCCAGTGCCTTGACTCTGGCTTCCCCACTTCCACGCCTGTGAGAAACGCATCTCAAGTATTTATTAATTACCTGGTCGTGGGTATTTGGGTACAGTCTAGGAATAAACTGAGGCAGGGAGCATTTTTCAGTTTAAACTCTCTTCATTTGCATGAAGTTGGGGCAATTATTAAAATGAATGCAACTGATCCATAGACACAACAGTACAGTAATTATATTCTTATAACATCTGATGTTACTTGTTCATAGGCAAGCAATTTTTTGAGTTGAATTAGACATATGCTATTCATATGGTAAAATGCAGACGCTCCTCCAAGGGTTAGCACTTGAGAGTAAAGCAACTGTCCCCCCCCCCCCGTTTGGCTACCTTGTGTCAGCACCCAGGGACGCGTGATCCCCGCGACGAGCGTGTCTGTGAGCAGGAGCGGTTGTGTCAGATGAGAGGACCCCGGTGCGCGTTCATCAGGGACCCCCGAGCAGACAAGCTGCGGACCACTCAGCCTGGCGATGGGTCTCACCCGGAAGCTTCACACAGCAGAAGGAACCAGTACTCAGGAGGGAGCCGCGAGCCAGGAGCTCACAGCTGCAGTCACTGGCATAGCGTCTGCCCCCTAGGGGAGAGTGTTTAAACCCCGGCCGTGCAGAGTCCTAGTCACGGCCAGGGTTTCCTCGCATCGGAGAACGTCTCTCTTGGGCCTTCCTCCCTCCTCCGGCTGCAGGCTACCCAGCTACTACCCTCAAGCTGCTTTTCTTCCTGCAGCCTCCGCGTGTGCAAGTGTGTACACGCAGGTTCACGCTTCGCCCTCTGCTTCCTGCTTCTCGAACCGTCCTCCCTTCGTCTGCTTGGAACCCGTTTCCAGGAGAGAACGAGGTTTCCCTGAGACGCCAGGTTCGCTCTCAAACTTGCTACTTGAAGCAAGGGATTTGAGGCAGATGGGGGGAGAGGGGTATTAGCGAAAGCTTAGGCGGGGGAGTGTGAGTAGTTTGGGAATTGTTTCCTTTATCTAGCTGTGGGAGAGATCTTGTCACATAAATGGTCTTCAGACCACTTAAAAGGATCTCTTAGCAAAGTGGTGAGGGGTAGCAGCCCTGCCTCCTCTCTCTCTCCCTCCTCCCCTCGCAGAGCACTTCCCAAAGGTGGGGGTGGGACAGGGACAGTGAGATAATGCCTGTAAATACCTTCTGAACCCCACGCCCCGTCATCCTCCCTGTGGCCTATTTCTCCAGCTCACTGCTAATGTGTGCCTGCTGTTTCTGACAAATGGAGAGAAAACTGTTGTTTTGTTTTTAGTGCAACCAAATCCCTAGGCTGCATTTCATTCCTGCGCAGCAATCAGACCAGCATCTAATGGAGAATTTCACTTAAAAAACAGAAATCTTGGGGCTGGAGGGTTAGCTCAGTGGTTCCGGCGCCTGCCTCGCAAGCGCAAGGTCCTGAGTTCGATCCCCGGTAACCACATATAATGCTGGGCATGGAGACACGCCCACCAACAATCAACACCGCATACCACAGTGCCGGACGTGGTGGCTCACGCCTGTAATCCCAGCACTCGGGAGGCAGAGGCAGGAGGATTGCTGAGTTCGCGGCGGCTTGCCTGGGCACCATAGTGAGCTCAGGGCCAGCCTGAACTACAAAGCGAGACCCTGTCTCAAAAAAAAAAACAGAAATCTTGGGGTTTGCCTCCAAATACAAAGCTTCTTCTCATTTTGGGAGGAGGATTTTTTTTCTGAATATGTGAAATCATCATAATTTGATTCAGTGAGTGTTACATAAATCTTCAGTCTTGTGCAAAATTACAGTTATTGCTCATTTTTTAAACCTATAAATTAGTTTTGATTGAAGCCTCTTGGCACTTGCTTCACACAGTCAGTATAATGGGGCTCAAAAACACACCCAGTTTAATGAGTGAGAGCCTCCTGCCCGGGCATCAAAGAGCAGATGGTCACCAGCCCAGCCCAGCCTTCTGCAGCTTTCCATGGGTAAGATAATATTGCCTTGATTCCAAAAGCAAAGACCCAACCAAGAAAGAAAACTACAGGCCAATCTCCTTAATGAACATGGATGCAAAAACCCTCAGTAACATACGGCAAACAGAATACAGAGGGTCATCAAGAACATCATACACCCTGACCAGGTGGGATTCATCCCAGGGGTGCAAGGATGGTTCAACATACGTAAATTGATAAATGTAATACAATATATTAACAGTCAAGTACAACAACCAGAGGGTCATCTCAATAGATGCAGAGAAAGCATTCCGCAGAATCTAACAACTATTCACGATTAAAACCAGACAGAAAATTGGAATATATGATCTACTCCATCATGGTATAGATACCTGATAAAAACTATTTATGACAAACCAACAGCCAGCATCATACCAAACAGTCAAAAACTGAAACCTTTCATGCTAATATCAGGAGCAAGACAAGGATGTCCACTGTTACTACTGTTTGATATAGTTCTGGAAATATTAGCCACAGCAATTAGACAAGAAAAAGAATTAAGAGGAAAAAAGGTAGGAAAGCAAGAAGTTAAGCAGTCAGTATTTGCTGCTAAAATGACCCTCTATTTAGAAGATCCCAAACTCTACCAAAAGACTACTTCACTTAATCACCAGGTTCAGTAGAGTAGCTGGGTACAAGGTCAACACTCAAAACTCAATAACCTTCTTGTATATGAATAACAGAGTAGCTGAGAGAGAAATTGAGGAAACAATTCCTTTCATAATAGCATCAAAAATGAAATATCTAGGAATGAATATAATAAAGGAAGTGAGAGACTTCTACTTTGAAAATTGCAACATTCTGAAAAAGGAGATTGAAGAAAATATCAGAAAATGGAAAGACATCCCTTGTTCATGGATAGAAAGAACCAATATTGTCAAAACAGCCATACTCCTAAAATTGCTATATAGATTTAATGCAATCTAAATTGAAGTCCCAACAGTATATTTAACAGAACTAGAGAAGATAATCCAAAACTTCATCTGAACCCAGAAGAGACCTAGAATAGTAAAAGCAGTTCTATGCAACAAAGATATTGCAGAGGGTATCACAACTGCCAACTTCAAACTATACTACCAGGCCACTATGATTAAAAAAAAAAAACTTGGTACTGGCAAAGACACAGATCCAAGAATCAATGGAATAGACTAGAAGATGCAAAGATAATTCCAAAACATACTAAACCACCTCATCTTTGGAAAAACTGGATTTCAATCTTTCAAAGATTAAAACTAGACTTACATCTTTCATAATGCAGTAACCTAAAATTGAAGTGGATTAAAAATCTAAATATTAAAACAGAAGCAGTAGACCTGCTATAAAATAGATTAGGTAGAACTCTTGGAGATATTGCCATAGAGAAAGACTATGAATAAAACCTCAGCAGCACAGAACTAGCAGAAAGAATTTACAACTGGGATCTCATCTTTTTAAAAAGTTTCTGCACAGGGCTGGGGATTTAGCTCAGTGGTTCCAGTGTCTGCCTTGCAGGCAAAAAGTCTTGGGTTCAATCTCTGGTAACCATATATCACAATACTAGGTACGGTGACTAACACCCTCCACCAATCAGTACCACATACCACAATGCTGGGCGTGGTGACTCACACCTGTCATCCTAGCACTTGGGAGGCAGAGGCAGTAGGATCACTGTGAGTTTGAGGCTTGCCTGGGCTACATAGTGAGCTCAGGGCCAGCCTGAACCACAAAGCAAGACCTTGTCTCAAAAATAAAAAGCTTCTGCACAGCAAGAGAAGCCACCAACAGAGTGAAAAGACAACCTACAACGTGGAGGAAAAAATTTAACAGCTGTTTCTCAGCCAAAGGACTACCATCTAGAATATATGAAGAACTTTAAAAAATCAGACTCCCCAAATTTAAAGTGCCAGTTCAAAAAATGGGCATCTGAGGTGAACAGACATTTATCAAATGAAGAAGTAAAAGTAGCAAAGACATATGTACACCCTTGTTCATAGCAGCTCAATTCGTGATAGCCCAATCTTGGAAACAACCCAAATGCCCATCAACTGGAGACTGGATAAAGAAGATGTGGTTTTTTAATAAAATGGAGTATTACTCTGCCATAAAGAAGGACGAGTTTCATTTATTTATGTACAAATGGATACACCTGGAGGACACACTAATAAGTGAAATAAATAGAACACAGATATGCAAATACCATATCTTGTCCTTGGTATGAGAACCTGTAGATATAAATGAATACTAGAATGTATGATAGTTTTTGTAAATGGTATGAGAACCTGTAGATATAAATGAATACTAGAATGTATGATAGTTTTTGTAAAATAGGAAATATCCAAAGGGAATTTGGTGTGGGAATGTAATGAGGGGAAAGAATAAGTATGATTCCCCCAAAAAATGAAATAGCATGTATATAAGGAGTGGGGGTGGGTAGGGATGTGGGTAAAAATGAGAATTAATTTGTGTCATATACTGATACAAATTCTCCAGTGTGGTGTGTGATTGTGAGCTGTATATAAAATGTACCAATAAAGAATTCAATTAAAAAATAAAATAAGAAACATATGGAAAAAATGTTCAACATTACTGGTCATTCGAGAGATGTAGATGAAAACTGAGATTCCATCTTACTCCACAAAGAGCAGCTGATATCAAGAAATCAATCAATAGGGCCGGAGGGTTAGCTCAGTGGTTCCGGTGCCTGCCTTGCAAGCGCAAGGTCCTGAGTTCAATCCCCAGTGACCACATACAATGCTGGGCGTGGAGACTCACACCCACTGGCAATCAATACCACATACCACAGTGCTGGGCATGGTGGCTCACGCCTGTAATCCCAGCACTCGGGAGGCAGAGGCAGGAGGATTGCTGAGTTCGAGGCTTGCCTGGGCTACATAGTGAGCTCAGAGCCAGCCTGAACTACAAAGCAAGACCCAGTCTCAAAAAAAAAAAAAATCAACCAATAACAAATGCTGATGGAAGAGGACCTTTCACCACTGTTGGTAAGAATGTAGACTGGTGCAACCACTGTGAAGATCAGTGTGAAGATTCCTCAGAAAGCTAGGATGAGAGTTTTCATTTGACTCTGTCATTTTTCCCTGCTGGGTATACTCATGAAAGAGTTAAAAGCATCATATCACAGTGACATGTGTGCACCCATATTTATAGTACCACAGTTTATAATAGCTAAATCTTGGAAACAGCCCAAATGCCCAACAACCAGAAATTGATAAAGAGAATATGAGTTTTTCTTATAAAATGGAGAATTACTCGGCCATAATGAATGTTAAATTACAGACACTTATTGCTGGGCATGGTGGCTCACGCCTGTAATCCCAGCACTCGGGCGGCAGAGGCAAGAGGATTGCTGAGTTCAAGGCTTGCCTGGGCTACATAGTGAGCTCAGGGCCAGCCTGAACTACAAAGCAAGACCCTGTCTCAAAAAAAAAAAAATTACAGACATTTATAGCTAAATGGATGCACCTTGAGAATATACTCACAAATGAAATAAGTAGGACACAGATGTAGCGTGAGAAACTGAAGGGGTAAATGAGGTCCAGAGTGTATGACAGGTATTGTGCAGTAGTAAGAAAATGCTCAAAGGGAAAGGGGAACTCAGTGGGGGAAGGGGAAAGCAAAGAAGGGAATGGAAAAACACTCGTGGTAAAAAGGAAAAAAACAAACAAAGTTTATGTATATAAGAGGAGGGGTTGGAGGGAGGGAGTAGAAAGGGAAAAATAGAATCAGTATCTGTGATGTACAGGTACAATTTCTCAATCTTGAATGTGATCATAGTGTATACCTAAAATGTACCAATTAATTTAATTTATTAAAGAAGAAAAGAGGTGCCATTGTGTGAATACCTAGCAGAGTGTGATTCAGCCATGAAAGCATGAAGTCGTGGCACTGTGGTGACCTGCAGCAGCCTTCAGGATACTATCTTTAGCACAGAAAGCCAGGCATGGAAAGACAAATGCCACATGTGCTCATTTGTATGTGGGGCTTTAAAAGTTGGTGTCATGGATGTTGAAACAGAGTGGTGCCCACCAAAGAGTAGAAAGAGGCGGGAGCTGAAGAGAGGCTGGTGCATGGGTGTGAGGCGCCTCAGACAGGAGGAGTGAAGTTCGGGTTCAAACACAGGTAGGTAACTATACTTCTTAATGTGTCATAATGCAAAATGGCTACAACAGGGGGTTTGAAAGTCTCCAACATTAAGACGTGATAAATGTTTGGGTGATGGACCTTGATTTGATCATTACATACTACAGGCACACTTCAAAATACCACACTGCACCCCACATATATGCTTAATGATTGTTTATCAATTAAACAAAGAAAATACGCTGGATGTGATGGTTTGTGCCTGTAATTAGTACTCAGGAGGCTGAGGCAGGAGGATGACTTCAAGTTCAAGGGCAGCCTGGGCTACTTAGTAACTATAGGGTCAGCCTAAACTATACAATGAGACCCTGACTCAAGAAAAGAAAAAAACAAACAAACAGGAGAATGTAATCAGGAGAGATCTAGAAACACATACAAACAATGACAATAATGATGCAGCAGTGGAACCTCTGGCCCTGGGCTCAAACTGAGCGCATGTGGGATAGAATTGGAGCTGGGGAAGGATGGGGATCAGAGCCAGGGGAACTCTGCCTGTTTGTTGGAGGAGGGAGAATGAAAATAAGTGACTAACAGAGCCTATTTGGCCTGTGGAGCAGAGACTTTGGCCGAGTAGTTTCCCAATTTCTTTTTTTCTTTTTTTATTTTTTTTAATTTTTTTTAATTTTTTTTGAGACAGGGTCTCGCTTTGTAGTTCAGGCTGGCTCTGAGCTCACTGTGTAGTCCAGGCAAGCCTCAAACTCAGCAATCCTCCTGCCTCTGCCTCCCGAGTGCTGAGATTACAGGCGTGAGCCACCACGCCCGGTTGAGTTTCCCAATTTCTAAAGGAAAGTACATGTTAGTGCTGTCCAGTAGAAATAATATGAGTCATAAATGTAGTTTTCAATTTTCTTAGTCATTTTAAAAAAGAAAAAGACACAGATAAAATTAATGCCAATAATAAATCTTATTTAACCCCAAAATGCATGCAAAATATTATTATTATTCCAACAACTAATCAATTAAAAATGTAATGAACATTTTGGGAGTGCTGGAGATTGTGCCCAGCACATTCTACCACTGAACTATAGCCCCAGCCCTACACCCTTGTTTTGAATTTTTATTTTGAGATCGAGTCTCCCTAAGTTGCCCTGCTCAGACTTGACATCCTCCTGCCCCACCCCACTCTGTGCTGGGATGCAGGTCTGCACCACCACACCCGGCTTTAATGAAATATCTTTATATTCTCTTTTTACATTGAGTCCTTACAATCTGGTGTGTGTGTGTGTGTGTGTGTGTGTGTGTGTGTGTGTGTATACTTCACCCTGGCCACGTCTGGGTGCTCCAGAGCTCCCTGTGGTCAATGCCTAACACAGTAGCATAAGCTAGCACATTGGCCCTGCAATTTGCTGTCTGCCTAACAATGTTGAGCACCCTGAGGCCCCAAAGCCTGTGAGCCCCCTGCCTGGGCTGCTGTACCAGTCACACACACCTGGCCATCTACCCATGTGGGGTACACTTCTCTGTGGCCTAGGGATCCGTCAAAGCAATGACACCCTCCCTGAGGACAGAGTCCTCTCTCCCTCATGTCCCTACAGAGCCAGCGTTCCACACCCTCTGCTCCTGGGTGCAGCCACAAGTCAGTGTGACTCCTATGTGGCCATCGCTGGATGCCTAGGCCAGGACAAGGTGATAAGAAGCACACAAAGCAGCAGTGTGGGTCTGTGGTTTGAAAGAGAAAAGTCAACTTTTCAAAAAAGATCTGGAAGAATTTGGACTCAACCCTTGACTTTCCTGCACACACACTATCTGAGATAAGTCCCGTTACAGCTATACTGGTAACTCATTTTTCTTATTTTGTTAGTACTTTCATGATTTCCTGGTTCCTGTTTTTTCTCTCAGCTTTGCAGCTGATCCAGCATCCCTCCATATTTTTGTGTTACCCCATCTCATCTTTTTGAGGGTGGTAGCCACTGTGTCCCACACAAGTGCTCCAGAGCCTATTTCTAGAGCAGTTCTGTAGCTCAGTAGAGATGGCCAGTGACAGTTCTGAGTTGGGAACAACTCAAACCAGATGGAGTTTTGATTTCACTCCTGAAAAGCAGTGAGGCTTCATAAAGACAAGTCACACCGCATTTAGAGCCTGGGTCCTAATGAATAATAATATGTTTTTTTTTTTAAATGTATACTCCCTTAGAGAATGTAATTAGTTAACTGAGTAGTTAAGTAACCAGTTGCTTAGCTAATTAAAAGTATTAAAGTGAAAGTCTGTAGCCATGTGGCTATTTTCTGCATGCATTTTGACACTGACTTGGTGGCCAGGACCTCTGCAAGCAGAGGCAGCCCTGAGTCCTCAGCTGGTCCCAGTAGACGTGCCAGTGACTCATTTTACGTACAAAGGTCACTGTAAAGAAAAAGGCCACCTCTGAACAATGGCGAAGTAAAAACTGGATTTAACTTCAGGTAGCTCACTGAGGTGCAGCTCATGACCAGGCCCCTAGCGCAGGCCCGGGGAAGGAACGCCAGGTGTGCACTCCTTCTGAAGAGGCCGTATTCCTGGCTTTCCCAAGAGTTATTAGTTCCTCGGGCCTTGCTTTCCTCATCTGTAAAGTGCAGATGATAATTAACTACCTCCAAAAACTTGTAAAGCAAGGAATAGCAAAATTCATACTACGTACACATACATGATGCCATTTTTGCGAGTGGAACGTTTATTTTTCAGGGCTGGGGATTGAACTCAGGACCCTCACAGCAAGTGCCTCACAGCTCATATACATCTCCAGGCCCAACTATTTTCCAACCTCCAGAACAGGATTTGTTTGAGGGGCAAAGTGGCTCTGTTAGGGGACATCCTACAGCAATGCCTGCTGCAGAGTGTGAGCCTCCAGTCCCTCTGGGCTCGTTTGTGCTCACAGGAGTGTCACCCCAGATCAGCTCCCTGCCTCTGTGCCTGGCGAGCACAAGAGCATCCATCCCCTGCAGTGACCACGTACTACTGCCAGGGCTTCCTTCTCTTATAGTTATTAGCGCTCATCTCTCAGCATGTGGAAGTTGTATATTTTTTTATTTCCTGAAAACAGATGCTTTTTAATAAGAAGATGCAAAAGCATCGAGAGAAAAGCCTCACCAGGGAAGCAGCTGGGCAGAGGAGGGCACCGAGTTCCTGCCACTTCGCCACATCACCCTTTCCCATGAGGCTCCCACTGAGACAGTCAGCCTCTCCAGGAAGATGGGGGAAGGGAGCCACTGGGAGTGAGTTGTCATGCGCATCTCACACAGGCACTGTGCAGGGTACTTTAATATAAAAACATTCATTATTATAATAGCATTTGTCAGGTATAAGACTAATTGTTGTGTATTTTTTCAGTTAATTCTCAGCACAATTGCACAGACATGTAGACAATCATCTCCATTTTACAGAGGGAGGTAGTGGTTCCAGGAGGCTAAGTCCCCAGTCCAGGGTCACTCAGCCGCCTGGGCTCAGGTACGTCTGTGTGGTCTCTTCCTCGGCCATGGCCCCTTCCCAGGGCAAACCTTCCGTTCCTGTGGCACTGTCTGTGCCCAGCTCTCACCCAGCCCTCACTCGGGGGAGCTGCTGAGTTAGGTGCACAAAGGGCCTAACAGATGGGCAATGGGGCACGGACTGTTCACCGACTGCAAACTGAGTGAGGAGGGCCTTCGTGACACTGAGCGCCACACGAGCTGGGGGCCTGGACGGCTACACACACCAACGCCAGAGGTGAAGTCAGTCACCCGCCGTCATCCGCAGCCTCGCTGGGCTTTTCCTACCTGCTGATTTCCATTAACGCTCAGTAGAAAAATAATCATGTGACTCAGCCCTGTTGGCATTAAGTAGAAATCGTGGGTTTGGTGCTGAAATAGAACATTCTGGGTGTGCACAGAGTCAAGCATCTGTTTTTCTGTTTTTTATTTATTTATTTTTCTTCTTCTTCCTGAGTTGCTCTAACTAGAGCTGAGAGGCGCCGGGGTTCCCCATGGCAATGAGCCTCACCTGTGTCCCACTCGGCTGGCCACGCTGGCTGCTGGCGTCCAGAGCCATCAGTCACGGATTATGGCTGGAGGGGAGCCCAGTTTAATCTCATTTTTGAATAAATTAATGTTATTAGTTTTGACAAATTAATGGTATTAAATGTGCAAGGTTAGTATGAATTATGTCCACATCCACCTATTACTAAATGTGCCTCATTTGTGTGCAAGAAAGCTGACCACCTCTGTTCAGTAGGATTCTCTGCCTTTTCTACGTTTGAAAATGCTCCTTACAAGATTGACAGAGATGGCCCAGCTTTCTTGTGGACAAGGTTTTGTTCTTTTACTGAAATCAGCCCCTTGCTCCATACCAAAGGGGACCCTGTGACTCAATTCTGGAAAACTTTGTGGTGGTTTATTGCACATCCTTACCAATGTGATCACCAGCACACTTCTTCCAGAAAAATTATCTTTTTCAGAGAGCTTTGCATCTTCCTACTCTCTTTTTCCCTTTCCAATAAAAATATAAGCACTAAGGCATCCATTCTCTTGGCATTAGAGGGAGAGAAAAGCCATGTGCTGATGTGTGTCTTTTTTGATCTGAAACAAAACCTGTTCCTAATGCCACAGACATCCACATTATTGGAGTCCTGTGCCAGCAAGAATAGAATTCATGCCTGTGGTTGAAGCTGAGGGAGCTGATCAGATGCAAAGGAGCCCAAGGAATTTTCCCAAATGATGCTTTTCATGGTTTGTTTTAAAACACCTAGAAGACTGAACATGTGACAATGTAGAATGAACGAAGGTTAGTGCACGTCACTGGGCACCAGACAATGTCCTCCACCCTGGGTCTCAAAACTTCTTATACCTCATTGGCTTGAACTCAGTCCTGATCACAGCACATAGCAATGCAATGATCTCCTACTTCCGGAGGTGACTGTCTACCTTTCTTAACACCAGGGAGCCTGCCTTAGCCACTTTCCTCATTGCTGGGACAAAACACCGAACACTACATCCTCAAGGAGAGCAGTTTCAGTCCATGGTTGGCAGGATCAGACAGAAACAGCACAACGGAAGGGTCTGGGCAGAGGAAATCGGCCCACTGGTGGTAGCCCGGAAGCAGAGTGAGGGAGGAGCCAGAGAAGAAAACAGACGCTTCCGAGTCACACCCTCAATGACCGTCTTTTCTGACCAGACTCCCAACATCGAGTCACCTCCTTTGGCTCCATGACTCAACTACCTCTCAAGCCCTGCCCATGGGCCCACAGGGCTCTTGTGGGACAACTAGACACAAATCATAATGGCATCTCAGTCTCAGGGCTGGGCTTATTCTTTTACAGTAATCCCCGTGCAGAAGTAACCAGGGTTACTTTTGGAAACAAGAAGTTTTCCCAGGGCAATGCCTTTAGGGACCTAATTACTCCCTGCTGGGCCTCATCTCCTACACTGTCTTGCAGGGGACAGAGCTTCCAACGTGTGATCCCTTGATGGACACAGCCTTACTACAACCAGTCCTGAGCGATGTCTTACATGATCACATTTTAACACATAATCAGAACTCATCAATTGTTGTGGTATCTTACCATCTTATTCTTCATATTCAATCTTTGCTCCTGTATATATTTTGTACTTATAGATCATCTCAATCTGAAGTGGCCTCACCAGACTTTATAGCTTTTTTCCCAAATGAGAAGTTTCTCATTTCACATGGTTAATTTCATACCGTACTTGGTGTCTTCAGATGTCTCTCTTCCTCAGCTTACCACATACTCAGTCACTCTGGACCTTTCCATCTAGCAAGTAGTTCTTATTTGGTGCCTCCTAATGAGTGGAGCAGCTGTATCCTCCTCTGAGTCGGGTTCCCATCTGGGGACGATACAGACACATCTGGTTTCCCAACCAGAACTCTGGGCTCCTTCTTTTCTGTCCTACTCCATTTCATATGACCTTCACTTAGAGACATTTTCAGGTTGCCTGTGTTACAGGAAAGACTAGGCTACAGCGCTGCTTCCACTTTCAAAAAGGGTTTTTCCTGTGTGCTCATGGGAAATGGGATTTTATATCACAAAAGAGATTTAAATCAGAAGGAACCGCAAAGTGTGATGGCTAGTTTTACGTGTCATCGGGACTGTCCACGGAGTACCCAGATACGTGGGACAACAATATACTGAGTGTCTAAAAGGGCATCCTTGGACAAAGTTAACAATGGAACAAGCTGACTGAGAATAGCATAGTTGGCTCTCACTGATGAGCAGAACTCGTGGTACCATTTGGAGGCCCCACAAAACAGAAAGCCTGGCCCCACACAGAGAGAATTCTTCCTAAGTGCCTTTGAACTAGGCATTGGCCTTTTTCCTGCCTTCAGAGTGTGATAGAACCATCAGTTCTTCCTGGGTGACCTTCCTGCTGGCCTTCAGAATGGAGCTGCAGTGTCACTGTCCTGGGTCTCCATCTCCTTAATCCACAGACTGCAGGGTTCACCAGGTTCTGGAGTTGATGGATAAATTCCATCTCTGGGCACACACTCACATACATCACACACAAACACACCAAAGACAGGTAGGCTACGTAAATGGATGGATGGATACATGGATGGATGGATGGAAAATAGACAGGAATGATAGAGTTGTGGGTAGGCTCTAATTATAGAACAGAGCTCTTCTCTGGAAAACTCTAATGAATACAGAGACTTTCCCTCAACCTCCTCAGTATCCCTCAGAGTCAGAGGGCACTGGTTCTAGAACACTCTTCATCCATGTTTCATAGGTGCCAAAATCTCTGAATGCATCAGTTCCTTGTAGAAAATGGTGACAGATTTGCATACAGTGTACACATTAAGTCACCTCTGGAGTACTCATGATGCCAACACAATGTAAATCATTGCTCCACTGCACAGTTTAGGAAACAGGGACATGAGATACAGTCTGCGGATGTTCAGCACAAAAGTGATTCTTTTTCTTTCAAAATTTAACCTCAGGCTGGGGATTTAGCTCAAGTGGTACCATGCCAATTTTGGATGCACAAGGACCCGAGTTCAATCCCTGGTACCACAAAAAAACAAAGATGTAACCTCGACGCCAAACACAGATGACCTTGCCACTCCCTGATTCCCATCACGGAGCCTGGGAGATGCTGCCTGGTAAGATGCTGGTAGAGAGTCCCTGAGAGGCCGCCCTTCTTCTGAGGGTGAGGGAGGGGCATTGTAGTGGGAATGTTTTCCTTTAGGCACTATTCACCACTGTCCATGAGTGCTGGCACAGCTGCCACCCTTGCAGATTTTGATTTTGTTAGCCCTTTAGTGGAGAGGCTCCTGTCAGTTTCATCTGGTCCTTTCTCAAAAATGCTATTTAACTCCGTCGTTCAGCTCAGTAGTTTGCTAGGGGGGTTCTGGCTGGCTCACCACCCTCTGGCTGGGGATCTCCGGAGAATTTGTTAAAGCTCCCCCAGAGATCTGTGTGCTCCTTTACTTTCCTCATGCTTTACTTTACTCATGCTCTGTCTGAATTGCAAGGACACGGCCTGCCCCATCTTCTCCTGCTTGCAGAGCTAGTCAGTTAACCGCTCCGTGAAACAATGGCCGACAGCACACAAAGGCAACTGTTTATCTCCATAGTTCTGCGTGTATGTGTTTGTGTGTGTATACACATTTGTGCATGTGCATATGTTTCCCGTTGCTGCTTTCATGCTTGGGCTTTGCAACCCTTAAACAGCTTTTCAGTTCTCGGAAGATCTGGAGTGTTCTTTTCAGATGAGTATAGTTTGCTCCACCCCTGCCAACCCCCAAGCAGCCCTTAATCCCCCACACTATTAGCCCTAACCAATATTTATGTGCTTAATTTTTTTTCAAGTTCTATTTGTTTTGCCCATGACACTAATTTGTGGTTAGGTTAGAGCAGTGGCAACCACAATTGTTTAAATTGCTATGAAAGTCATAAGCTTTCAGAGATTTTATTTGGGGGGGAGGAAAAAAACTCTAAAGTGGGTTGTTATTTTTATTATTATTTTTGTTTTAAAATTCTCCCAGGATTTTCTCTGGACGGTTTAGCTCATTGTAGGTATTTTAGGAATAACTACCAGTGAACTTCTCTGGGTAAACTGCCCTGAGCTATTCTTTAAGTTAATTATCACTTCTTTGGGTTCTGTGAATGGCTGTTCAATGACACTGTCAGCAAGTGGAATGAACCAAATTACTTTAATTATGGAGTAATTGCACAGAGTGACGGTAATTAAATCTTGATCAGTTTAAGTGAGTGAATTAATTGCTCCAACTTGGAATGCACACCACAGCAAGAGGAATTGTTTTGGAGTTTAATTAACACCACACACCAACGTCTTATCATATCTACAATGTAGACAATTAATGAGTTGGATATTATTCTCACCTTCATAAGAACTAGGACAGAATACACACTGAGAAAGGTAGCACACTGAAGGAATGAGAGAAAACTTAATATTCTTGTCACTTGTATGGATACATTGGTTGCAATCTCTACTTTTGCCTTCTGGAGAAATTCACAAATAGAAACATTTCCATATAATTAGCTTCTGGCCCCATTTCATTTCAGTATTCCCTAATGTATGCAACAGTATAGATTTCAAAATTTGCTACTGTTTCAAATCTCTCCAACCTGAATTTCACTGTGAATCTATCCATCACTTACTTTCTTTTCATCTGGGAGGGTCTGGCCCTTATACGGCTGTGCCTGAGGTCAGAATAAAACTCATTTATCAATCACATATTGGAAAAAGCTTCCCGTGCACCTGCTCTTACCCTGACCCAGTGTTTGTAGAGCAACTTCCCTGCCTGGACCAGTAGTGCTACCCTTTCATTATGCATTAGAAGCACCCATAAAACTTAAAAAATCACCAGTATCACGCCTGTCATCCCAGCACCCGGGAGGCAGAGACAGGAGGATTGCTGAGTTCAAGGCTTATCTGGGCTAAATAGTGAGTTCAGAGCCAGCCTGAATTACAAAGTGAGACCCTGTCTCAAAAAAAGAAAAAAAACTCGCCAGTACATAAGCTGCCAGGTGGGTACATAGGAGGGCTGGGATATGGCCTGGATGTGTTTTTTACTTTTTTTTTTTTTTTTTGAGATGGGGTCCCACTTTGTAGTTCAGGCTGGCCCTGAGCTCACTATGTAGTCCAGGCAAGCCTCGAACTCAGCAATCCTCCTGTCTCTGCCTCCCAAGTGCTGGGATTACAGGTGTGAGCCACCACACCCGGCCTGGATGTGTTTTTTAAAAACTCCTCAGATGACTCTAGTGCATATGGGAGATTTAAAAAAAGGACTTTAGAAATCCCAGCCATCCCATCCTGTCAATTCTTGAGAAAGATTGGATCCGAGATCTTCAGGTGGGGTCTCTGATTGTCCAGCCAGCTCAGCACTGAGACCTTGGCCTAATCCTCTGGTCCTCTGTTGCTTCTCTCTCCTAAGAGCCAATTCTTCATAAATTTCACACCATACTCCAGACCAAGTCAAGCAGAAGCAAAGGAAATCATGATTTAGCATGGTAGATCTGATATCTGTGTCCATGGATGTTGAGCTTCTGCACGATCTGTAGCTCAACCGAAGAAAACAGGTAGAGTCTTGGCAGTGTTCACGCATAACTCAACAAATAAGCTGTGCTTGGAGAGTAAGAGAATTTTCTGTGTACAGAGAGGGCAGGGTGAGGGTAAGTGGTAGGTCCTACATGCCAGTGGCACCTTTGTGCTTATAGGCATGTTTGGGGAACTGTACCTGCTGCAGAGCACACTTTGGGAAGAGGAATATATATATATATTTTAAATTCTTTATTGGTACAATTTATATACATCTCACAATCACACATAACATCGGGGAATTTGTACCAATATACGACACAAGTTAATTCTCATTTTTACCCATATCCCTACCCACCCACACCTCCCCACCCCCTATATACATGCTCTTTTATTTTCTTTCAGAATCATATTTATCCCTTTCCCTCATTACATTCCCACACCAAATTTCCTTTGGAAACTTCCCATTCTACAAAAACTGTCATACTTTCTAGAGCTCATTTGCATCTACAGGTGCTCATATCAAAGAAAAGATCCGGTATTTGCCTATCTGTGATCTATTTATTTCACTTATTAGTGTGTCCTCCAGGTGTATCCATTTGCACATAAATGAATGAATCTTGTCATTCTTTATGGCAGAATAATAGGGGAGAGGAATATATTAAAGCAAATGGACTCAGTCACTGACAAGCAAGACTGAAAAGGCAGCTGTATCGAATTTGTTGTTCCAAATGGGAATGAACAGGCACAGCTCAGTCATACGGAGTTTGGAGACAGAATTTGGGGTGCTGCTGAGTGGTACTAGGAGGGTTTAAGAAAAAGCAGGTGGGGCTGGGGATTTAGCTCAGTGGCGCCACCATCTGCCTTGGAAGCACAAGGTCCTGAGTTTGATCCCTGGTACTGTAAAAAAGCAAAGAAATTCTAGGTGCATTCCAGATTGAATCCCATCAAGAATGGGGACAATTCAGTAGTTGGGTATTTATTAATTGCACGTAGGGGCTGAAGATTTAGCTCAGTGGTTCTGGCACCTGCCTCGCAAGCGCAAGGTCCTGAGTCGTATCCCTGGTAACCACATACAATGCTGGACGTGGTGACTCACGTCCACCAGCCATCAATACTACATACCACAGTGCCAGGCGTGGTGGCTCACGCCTGTAATCCCAGGACTCGGGAGGCAGAGACAGGAGGATTGTGGAATTCAAGGCTTGCCTGGGCATACATAGTGAGCTCAGGGCCAGCCTGAACTACAAAGCAAGACCCTATCTCAAAAAAAAAAAAAATAGCACGTAGGAGATGGGGGATTAAAGTGGAGCCAGCAGGGTCACTTTCAGGCTTGCAGAGTTTCTTGTCTCTGCTGGTGCCAGGCACCACTGGTCGTGGAGGGAGGCATCTGACACCCTCTGTGGGCATTGTGCATGTCGGATGGGCATCAGAGGTTAGCTGCTAGCAATCCTTTTTACTTTCTCAGGGCCAGGCTCTTGATTGCATGTTAAGGAGCAAGGACTTGAGTGTGGAAGTTATACAGAGTGGAAGTAATATCAGGTGACTGTGCTCCACACAGCATGGCCTTGAATATGGCAGAATCAGTGGTCCTGTTGGAGTTGTGGAAAGAAATGCTCCCAGCCATGAAAACAGAGAGGAGGAAACTGAAATGTGATGCTTTTGAAGGAGAAAAGATACAACCTGGGCCCTGCATTAGCTCAAAGAGAAGCAGCAACACAAAATTAGAAGGCACAGCTGCTGCTATATCCCTACTGTACTGAGGGAAATCACCTTACTAAGTTCCCATCTGGACGGATACAAATCCCAAGTAATAGAATGACAAATATTAGCAGCTGTAAGATTGGAATTTTATGCATTTTGGGGGAAAAGCTACAGACACCCCCAAATCTTTTTTAACCATTTTTTTGAGGTACAGTACTACTTAGATCACTTGATTGTAATTGGTGACAGCACAATTATGTAAATAGCTTTACACAGGGTGCTTCTTAATGTTGACTTTTATTCTCCTTAACACAGATGTCTGGAGGAGCAGATATTGGTTTGAGAGCAATATTCCATAAAATTAAGATGACTTATTTACCCAGGACTTCTACAAGCCTACTCCCCAGATTAATTTTTTTCTAAAACTGTTTTTAAGCCCAATGAAACCTTCAGAAAGTAAGGATTCTATTAGTCTGTGACCTTGTGTTTTAGTGGGAAAGAGTGGCTTTGCAACCCATAAAATGTGTTAATGTGGGGATAGAACCTTTATCCTTCCATGCATCCTTCCAATCAACAGAGTGGATTAGGCCCTAAATCTGACATTAGTATTCAAACAAATATTTAAAACACATGTGTGCCCATTACCAGCACATTACATGTGGAGCTTTGGTTCTTGGTATTAAGGCCCAGCTTGATCCCCGAGCCGTCTCGTAGCAGCCATCACTACAAGTGCTGTTGGGCAGGGAAGGCAGATTACGACTTAGGTCACTTTTTCAATTAGTGGCGGAGAAAGATTTGATGGTCATTTCAGAACTGATTAGCGAGACAGCGTGTTAAAGCCAGAGGACCGTGGTAGACTCTGTGCTGACGCTGCCCGGAGCCAGCTGCTGGGCGGTAGAAGCTGCACCCCGAGCAAACCATGCTTGGTGTCTGCCTTGCGGCTGCACAACTGAGCCACACTGCAGCCAGGCAAAAGCCACAGCAAGACCTTTCTAGACCGCAGCCCTCTGTCTTGCTGCTGCTGCTGCTGCTGCTGCTGCTGCTGCTGCTGCTGCTGCTGCTGCTGCTGCTGCTGCTGCTGCTGCTGCTGCTGCTGCTGCTGCTGCTGCTGCTGCCTGGTGCACACCACGTTGTTTCTGCTCTGCCGCGCCTGCTTGTCATCTCTGCCTTGGCGTCGGCCAGTTACGGACTGAAACCTGTATGAACTGCAAGCCCGAATGAACCCCTTCCCCTCTGACTTCAAGTGCCAGCCATGAAAGAATAACCAAAACAAACAATGATGTTTAATTTAAAGAAAAAAATAGAAACCAGAGACCAGTTTATTTACCCACAAGTTGGCATCACATACAGCCCCAGTTCCAGGCCCTCTTTCAGGAACCAAACTCCTGTGATGCTCAGATCCCTTATATAAAATGACATCGTATCATACATAATATGCACACATCCTTCCATACACTTTAAATCATCTCTAGACTTATAATATTTAATATTAAATGTTATGTAACAGATGTGATTTCATTGCTTAGATAATTGTTACAGGAAAAGTCTGATATGTTTGGTACAGTTGCCATTTTTTCAATCAATGGTCGATCGAGTGGAAGATAGACAAAGCCAACTGTACATAGTTTACTATCTTAATTGGTTTTTGAAAATAAAATTCTGCTCATTTTAAGATGTATTTGTCTTGTTTTCACTTGCCTGGGTTTTTTAAGAACCTATTACTCAGTGACACATTTCATGGACTGATAGGCTGGCATTTGTCTTCATTCTGCCATTCTGCCAATCCCATGGCTTGGCCAGGACCACGGTATCAGTACTAGCACCTGCTTCATGGGTCTTACACTCTATGTGAGGCTATTAAAGGTAAAGGATGGCATGCTGGGAAACACTGTGATATGAGCCATCTCAGCCACCGTCCAGGGCCAAAGTGTCCAATAAATGGAGGAGATGAGTAAGTGCTCTCAGTGACAGGCAGGGGACAGTGGCTCCACTGAAGTGGTCTGTTGAAGTCTTATCAGGTAACAGGGTTTAAACTGGCTCAGGAAAGAAACTAGCTCCTGAGATGGGGAAGCTGATTGGCAGCATTTGTCAGTTTCCACAAACATTCCCACACTGGCTGATTTAAAGTGACTCATCTTAGATTCTGAACGCAAAGTGGCAAAGATGCCAGGCATCAGTCTCAGAGCCAGCACAGGCTGAGGGTGGTCCTGCTGAGCAGGACACTGCCTAGCCCAGAAGTCACGGCCACCTCAGCAAGTGTCTTCCTGAAGGAAAGGGCTGGGCTTCACAGGGTCCCTCGGACGTACTAAACAGCATTTGCCTGTACCCTTCCCTTTCCAGTCCTCTGTAAAACCATGGTCCTAATTGCAAGTCAAACACCTTCGAGAGGTGAGGTCATGAGGACCTTTCCCAGGTGAGTGACAGCCATGGCTGGGTCACAGAAGCAACAGAGAAGTCACACGTGTAGAACAGAAGGATGGCTGATTTCTCACCATGTAAAAACGAAGTGCCCAGCTTGTAGTGCTTGCTGAGCACTGTCAGGGCAACTAATACTGCAGGAGTAACCTCAGGGACACCCTGCCAAGCCTGGAACCCGGGACGTGTGACAATAATGAGCAGACTGACTTTTAGCAGCTTCACTGTTTTTAAGTTTTCTCCCTACATCCTACTCTGTCTTGACCACACCTTCCCTGCCTTGCACCACAATGCCTTTCCAGCCAACGTGGCCTTGGGTCTTTCTTCTTTTTTTTTTTTTTTTTGAGACAGGGTCTTGCTTTGTAGTTCAGGCTGATCCTGAGCTCATTATGTAGCCCAGGCAAGCCTCGAACTTAGCAATCCTCCTGTCTCTGCCTCCCGAGTGCTGGGATTACAGGCGTGAGCCACCACGCCCAGCTTTCACAGTCTTTCTGAGCAGCCCGTGTCGAGTTACCCCAGCACCAGTGTCTTCTGCAGCATCACTCTGCTGCTGCACACACCATGTTACCATCTGGTAACAGAGACACCAAAGAGGCTCTTGCTCCTCTCAGCACAGGTAGGAAGTCCCTGCCCAGTATACGCAGGCTCCGTGAAGACCAGCTGTGTCCAGTGGTGCCCACCAATGTCCCCTAGGAAGACACAGGGAGTGAGAACTATGGGCATTGTCAGTGAGCAGCATTTGAGGAATAAAGGGGAGGCTGATTCTGAAAACATGTTGTGGACTTACATGTGGGTAAGGGGAGAAAAGGAGTCAAGAGAAACCAGTACGGCCCTGGGCCCGAGTCCTGCGGCCTGACCTCTGCCTAACATCATGTGTCCATCTGTCCCCCAGGACCACCAGGGAGATGCCAAGTGATAGGAAAAGAGCAGAGTGAGCATCAGGAAAGACAGGAGTAGTTCCAGCCACTCAGGAGGCCGAGGCAGGAGAGTCACAAGCTAAGTCCTGCCAAGGCAACTGACTGATCCTTGTCTCGAAGTAAACACTAAAATATCTGGGGCTGGGCTCACTGGGGAGCATGTTTGGGTTAAACATGAGCGTGGGTGAGCTCTCTGGAACCCAGTTCTGTGCATCTTCCGGGTGACAACACTGTGTAACTCCACTGACTCTCCCAGACTGGTAAGAGCCCAAAATGTGAATGAGAAGAGTCAGGCGATCAGTGGGTCCAGGAGAGGGAGATAAACACGGTCACTAATAAAGCACAAATGTCCCTACTCAGACAGCCAGAGGCCTGTCACTGCCCTGGGTCCCCAGGCAGCTCTGTAACTGTAAAAACCTGTTAGCACCCCCGGCGGGTTGACTGTTGTCTCTGTAAGGTGAGAAGAGCCTTGGGGCTGGCAGAGGGGTGTGTGCTGGTATCCACCTCCACAGCCACCTGCAAGGCCTGCCCCAAAGAAATGACTGCTCCTGGCTACACTTAGGCCTGTGGTTTCCAATCTGAGCTTTGGGCTCCAGAACAACCTGGGGGCTTTAAACTGGACCATCAACCCTCAGGAAGGTCTTGTTTCATTGGTCTAGGCAGATATGGGAAGGGGATACCAGGTAATGTTCAGGCCCCCATTGTAATTCTGATCCTCAGTTGCAAGGCTGAAAATTCAAAGCCAGACTCCATTGAGAACTTGTGCTGACAGCTTGCCGAGCAAATACTATGCCAGGGCCTTTCCAGTCCTTCAAGTCAGCTTGCAGGCAAGTGTGCTCACTGTCAGGCTGAGTCGAGGACACAGAGAGCCCATGCCGTCTGCCTGCCTGCACGGGCAGAGTTTCCCCCTCCTGGAAGGCTGGCCGTGGACTGGCCATGGAAGGGAAGAAGGGCCGGGGAGTATCTTCACAGGTGCTCTTTTGTCCTCCCCAAACAAACAACAAGCAGTTTAGAAAGGCATGAAGACAAGCTCTAGGACACCTTTTCTGCTGGTATTGCATGACTACGTGTCCACCTAACTCCCTTCCTTGTCGCTCTGTTGCCAGCGCTCTGAACAGGGTTTGTTTACCTCTGGTACCTTGGCTCCTGTCTCCCTCCTACCATGGCCCTGTGCTCCGTGCCAAGGGGAGTGTTGGAGACAGGACCCACACACAGGCTGGTGGGAAGAGTTCTTATTGAGGCAAGCAGCCAGGCAGGTAAAGGAAACTGATGTGCAGTAGCAGAAGGGGGTGGTGGTAAATTAACTGCAAGGCAGTAAATTGCTCCAGCTTCTTTCCAGTTGAAGGTGGTCCTCAAGCCAGCAGCCTGAGCTCCTGCGGGAAGCACTCAGGACAAATGCAGGGGCTCTGCCCACCACAGAATCTGAATCTCCATCTTAACTGTCTCTGCACAGTGTGCTAGTATGTTAATTTGGGAGACTATGGTGAGGAACAACAGCAGCATTACTTGATCCCACTGCTCTGTGAACATCTGTTTCAACCCTTATTTTCCCCAAGAATCTCTCACACCCAGGCACAACCTTTTTCCTTTTTAGAAAAGCATAGTAGCAATTTTTCCTACTCTTCTTAAAGTCCAGGAAACCGAGATGAGCAAAGAGTGGGGATCTTGTTCATAACTAAGTCCATTGTAAGTTTTCCTTCCATGGCCCCAGGTGCCCCAGCACAGCTGCTGATATTTAGTTACGTTCTGCACCAGCAAGTCTAGCATTTGGAAAGTGAAATTCATTTTTCTCTCTCTGGATTATGAAAGCCCAAGCCAAAGAAGGTGAAGGAACCAGCAATTGGAAGAAATAATTATTGGAAGAGTCAGGCATGGTGGTGAAGTCAGAACCGTTTTGGTTTTAGGTGATGGCATTTGATTTCAGCCCCCTCAATCTCTTCCTTAATATGGAGATGGGAGAATTTCTTTAATAAAGCTGTAGACAAAGGCTTGTAGTTCTAAAGAACATTTGACTCACAAGTCGTCATATTATGTTACACTCCAAACAGGCCTTGTGTTCTCTCTGTTAGGAATAATTACTTTCGGAAACATTAGGTGAAGTCCTCTCAACCGTGATCTTCAGACACTTATAATATTAATTGTTCCATTTAATAAGGCAACTCCTGCCCCACTTAACCCCCCCACTAATGTACACTTCTCGCTTCTTGTTTCATCCTGTAATAAAGTCAGTCACATTCTCTGATCTTAGATCTTGCTTTTCACCAATGTGCTCAGCTCCTCATGTTAACATTAACAATAAAGATCCACTGTCACGACTGAACAAAGTCAAACCAAAACGCTCTGGAAGAGAAGAAGAGTTGGTACAAACTGTGAAACTGTATGGAGTTTAAGGGGCTTGAGTGAATTTGAAACAGACTGTCTTTATTCTTGCAAAGTTATGAAAGTATACTATATAATGTTTGCATTGGAAAAATTAATGAAGATCCTAAGTGATGAGTTAGAAATGTAATTAGACTGATTAGTGTCAGAGGACAAAAATAAAAAGCAAGGCCCATAACAGCCTCCTGAGTTTCCCACACCCAGAAAACCTCTTAAAGGAGCACTTAAAACACAAGTTTTGTCTCTCAGGCCAGCTAGGCCCACGGTGCAGCTAAAATATTTCAGCCACTCACAAATGTGTCATTTGAAATAAAGAGGTTCTTCCAAAGAGGTATGAAAAATGTGCTTCTTGCTGAGATAACTAGAAATCAAATAAACATAATGTCTTTAATTTTTTCTAAATAGTTCTATATTTTAAGTCTAAACACAAAGGAACACAAGGCTTCTGGCTTTAAAAAAGTTTTTATTTTGTGTGTGTATGGAGTTATTGCATTTGTGTGTGCCCACCTAGTTCACATTAGTATGATTTTATGGGTCTAATTTACATTTCAAGCCAAGGCAGACACACACACATGCGCACACGCCAGCCATGTTGTGTACTTGGTTAATATATGTCTACTTTTGTAAGAATGCTATCTTAAAGCAAAGATAACACTCATTTATAGTTAACCATTGCTTGATAAATTGAATAGTATTTCCTTATGTAGAATCAGTTCTGGTCCATTGTTTTTATCTACCCGAAAGAAAAGTATTCACTGAAGTTTGTAATGACACCATGGTGGCTGAAGGGAGTTTGCCGTAGGTATTAGGTTGGGTTTCTGTTCCTATGCCCTTCCTAAGCAGACTCTCCAAGGAAGAAAGCTCAGTGTGGCTCAGATTTAAGAAGAAAAGGGAGGGAAAAGCTTATTTTAAAACCTCACTAGGTAGGATGCTATTTGAGATTGTTTGAAGATTTTCCAATAATTCTTGTTTGTTTGCCCTGAGCATTCAGTATTGGATAAAAGAAAAATTCCCTTCTTCTGGAAGGAGAATTAGAAGGCTTGGAGCTGCTTTATTCTGAGGCCAGGAGTTGTCACATAATGTTCTATTAATTTCCTTTGCTCTTTTCTGAGGGAAGCCTACCTAACCTTTTGCCCAAACAAGGAGTATTTACCTAGTACTCCCAGGAGTGGATAAATTCAGCAGTTTGGAAGCATTTGCTCTTCCTCACCACCGCTAGAGTATGCTCTAGTGCCATGAGACCCAGACAGCTTTTCCTTAAACAGCCAGCGAGGTCTGTGGATGAAGTGCTAAAAAAAAAAAAAAAAAAAAAAAAAAACTGTCCTAATTACATAGATGTCCCTTTAATGGTTTTGGTAAGATTGGATTATGTTCACCAGTTTGACTAAGGTGGAACTGAAGACGTGAGCTTCAATACCGATGCATGACAATATAATGAACTGTTCAGTTTTGGGGTCAAAATTAGCTTCTTGTGGCTCCAACAGGGTGGTGAGAAACACAATTTTTTTTAATTGAATTCTTTATTGGTACAATTTATATACATCTCAAAATCACATATAACATTGGGAAATTTGTACCAGTATATGCCACAAGTTAATTCTCATTTTTACCCATATCCCTACCCACTCCCCCCAGAAACACAATTTTTATTCCATCCATAAACTACATTTTCAGGAGTGGCGGTGCAAGCCTGTAATACCAGGAGGCTGAGGCAGAATTCATGAATTTGAGGTCAGCAAAACCCTATCTCAAAACAACAACAAAAATCATAAGCTATACTTTCAGGCAGAGAGTCATCATTTATAGAATAAGCACCACTGGGGCCCAGTACGTGGATGTACAAGTAGGGTCACTCAGACAGAGCTCACCTCTTTGAGGAGAGGAAGTAGTCTCCGAGAGTGTACCTTGAGAGTGTACATCCCACTTTTGTTGGTCTCTGCTGAACTGTTTCTTTGGAAATCCCAACCACCGTCCAAGAGACTGACCGTCATCAGTGTCCACACATTATTGCAATCGTGGAGAGGAAGGTTGGTATGTGTCCGGAGTCCCTGACAATGCCCCTGGTCACCCTGTGGGGGACAGTGAGCGCCCTACATCTGCAAGTTCCTGCACCTCCCAGCGCCTGGCCCACACCCTTGTGGAGAACATGCATTATCATGTCTCCATTCCTCCTGGGAGATGGCGGGCCATGACTTTGTGCTCAGACTCTGTTCCCCTATTTTTCCAGTAACAACAACAACAAAAAAATCCTTCTGTTCCTAGCCCTTTAAATAGCTTCAGACCTGAAAGAACCTCTTCCTCTTCAGTGTCAGCCACACTTGCTCCAGCAAATTCCAAAACAAAACCTAAGTAAAAGAAGTGCGGGGTCAGAGATTTAGCTCAGTGGTTCCCCTGCCTGTCTAGCAAGCGCAAGGTCCCTGGTTCCATCCCGGTAACCACATACAATGATATGATATTGGGCGTGGTGACTCACACCCACCAGCAATCAGTACCACACCCCACAATCCTGGGCGTGGTGGTTTACGCCTGTAATCCCAGCACTCAGGAGGCAGAGGCAGGGTTGAGTTCGAGGTTTGTCTGGGCTACCTAGTGAGCTCAGGGCTGACCTGAACTACAAAGCAAGACCCTGTCTCAAAAAAAAAAAAAAAAGCACAGTTCCTGATAAGGGCAGGCTCTATGGCCTACTCAGTGGGCTTCAGAAGCCCCATGGACAGGCAGAGGTTTGGCTGCTCCCTGCCTCCTGTGTTACTGCTCACCCAGAGGTTTTGATGAAGATGCAACATGCTAGTTTCTGGGGACCTCAGAGGCTGCAAAGAATACTTCTGATGGGGGTTCCTGAATGGATCGCACCCAGCTAACCCTAACTATCTCTTACAACTTTTCCAGAAGTCCCTTGACACAGTGCCCAAGTAGCCTCGGACACTCTGAGCACAAGTAGAGAATGCAGACTGAGCAATCAACTTCTCAGTGGGCAGAGCACGGAATTATGTCTGGACCAGAGCAGGCTGCAAATTCTCCAGTTTGTTAGGGGTGTGGTCACACCTCAGTCAGACTTTAGTAGTGCAGTGTGTTCTCCCCTGCCCCCCTTCTCTCTCTCTTTCTCTTCCCCCCTCCCTCTCTCTCTCTCTCAGAAATGACATGAGATACCAGGCTTGGCGCCGTATTCTACCACCCCAAAAGTGAAACTACTGCTATTAATTCTTATGGAGTCAACCCAAGGTATTAACTATTTCATTTTTCTGAAGATAATTTACTCACTCATATTTGTTAAACCCACCTTTAAAAAGGATGTATTATTATTATACCAAAAATATGTGTCATGTTACTCACCAAAGAGTTATTTCAGTGCAGCAGATTTGAAAAGGAAATAAAAGGGTTTAGATTGTATAAAATCAATGTTTTTCTACCATAATATTGAGTAGTCACCACCAAAACTATTGTAATATATTGGCCTTTTTATCATTGCAATAATTTGATGGCAATATTATCATTATTACTAAATGCACTATAGAAAAAGCTGGAGATACAAAAGTGAGCAATATATTTCACTCCAACTTCTGAGCCACTGTACTTCCTCTGAGGATGGAGCCATGCACCTCAGAATTGTAGTTTCTTACGCAGGATTGACCAAGATTTTGGTGCATAATTTTAGTTACAGTTTATGATGATGCATACTTATTTGAAAATGCAAAGGTACTTCTATTTCTCCCCGTGCAGTTCACCCACCCAGCACAGGGACAGGAACAAGAAGGAGATGGAGAGATTGCTGGGCTGATGTGAAGTCCCAAGTCGATGAATCTTCCCCTCCCTGGTATCCACTTCATTACCTGTAACACAGGGAGCTGGGACTTTGTCAGTGGGTCCAGACCATGCTAAGCTCCTGAAAGGTCCAGATATCCAGGCTCTACCTAGAATTGCTAATTAGCATCTCTGGGGATAAGCCCAGGATTAAAAAATGAAAAAACAAAAACAACCTCCCTTGAATGTTCCTGACAGTTAGCCAGATTTAAGAAATTCTGTTAAAAAAACAACAACAACAACAACTGGCCACACTTGCTCTTTCTTAAAATACCTCTTTTCTCACCCTATTTAAAGGGTACCTTTCTGAAAGAGGTACATGCAACTTTTACCTAAGAAAAGGAAAGAGTGAAGAAAAGAAGAGATGGATCTCATAAGCAAATTGGAGCACAGGTAAAACAGGAAGACAGCAGAACAGGAAGATCACGTGCCAGGGACATCCTGTCACCGTCTGTGAGATCCAGCCAGTCACAAGTCGCTCTGCAGGTGCAACCCAGCCATGATTAACCAGTCACATTACAGGACTCAGCCTCCACTTTGAACCAGGCTGCACCCTGTTTTCAGACACCATTCAACCTTTCTGTAACATGACAAATTCCATTCAGTTTTTCAGCAAGCCCTAATGCTAACCTCACTGTGATTACGGTGTATGTGTACCAGACACGTGGAAAAGTGACAGAGAAATCAGAAAAAAAGTATCAATGTGAGATAGAGGTCCAGACAGATACGGAGAGAAGCACAGGGTTGAGGCCTGACAGACATAGAGTATAGTTTATTCCTGACAGTCCTACATAAGAAGAGCTCTCCCTTCTCATTCTGGTCTACAGAGCTATCATTTACACAGTGTCCTGGAACAACCTCTCACAATGATCTCTGGTCGCTTCCATCTGCTTCCCTGCTCGTGCTGGGACTATCGGCACATATTCCTTCCCATCACAGCTGGCCACCATCTCTGCTCCTGCTGTGTCCTCCTGTGCTCCCCTGGGGTTCCCACTGCCCCAGGGGTCTCACACTGTCCAGACTGCTTGGGCTCCTGCTCCCACAGTGTGCCCATTAGCACAGCAGCAACCATCCTCAGGGTAACCCACTCCAACCACAACTCTGAAGCCAACTCCAGCCCAAGACAATGGGGCTTAAACACAACCCTGGGACTCAGCGTCACATCAAGGGTGCAGACCAGTGAGGTTCCAAGTATAAGCGGCCCCGAAGGGGAACTGGGCCTGACTTCACGCCTGTATTCACTGGTGTTATGAATTGGGCAAGTTGGCAAACCTCTCTGTGGGCCCTTAGTCATTAGTGGCATGGGAATAAGAAATCCAGGGCTATCGCTTCTCGACCTTTTGGCTAAGATCAAGTGTAGAAATCCAGGGTTGCCAGGAATGAGATCACCCACAACTACTAAGGATTCTGGAGAGTTCACCGCGCAACAAGTCAGTTCTGAAGTAACGACCCTTTGCACTGGTAGAGGCGGGTTTCAGGCCCAGGCAGGCAGCAAGCAGGTTTAATATCTGTGGTCTTGGCCTCGCTCTGGGTCAGACTTCATCTCACACCTGGTCTAGTTACCCATTTCCAGGGTGTAGGGCTCACTTCCCCTGGCCTCCAGGCGAGCACCTCCTACAGGCCTCTCAGGCGAGGCCTTCCTTCCTGACGCTGTCACTAATGCTGCAACCTGTCTGCTCTGAGTCTGCCATCACCAGGAGAAAGATGTGGTTGGCTTAGCCTGATGGAAGGTGAGGGACCCATGGGAGAGAATGGGGTCCTTACAGGGCTCCAAGCTAGGGCCATCCTACAGCAGCTGGGGGGCAGCTGGCCTTCAGACAGGTGGACACATTTAGCCCAGGTCAGCAGTCACCTTGCCAGTTTCTCTAGAGGCATGGATGGTAATGAACCCTTATTTTTGCATGTTGCAGGGATTTTTGTTGTTGTTGTTGTTTTGTTACATGGCACTGTTGAAGCAATCGGGGACTAGTGCATAAGTAAACATTAAGTGATAGTTTATGAATCCAACTGACAAAAGCCAGACAGTGGGAAGTCTTCCCGGATAAATAATCCAGTTTCCTTTTCTGTCCTGTAGAAATCCTTATATACTGGAGGAAAAATGTTATAATTATAAGAAAATTAAGAGACATAAGTCAAAGGCATGTCTACATGTTATATGAATTGGAATGCAGACAAACCTGCAATAAAAATCTTATGAGATAATAAGGGATATGGAACATTAATGGCCAGTAATAGTAATTTTTTTTTAGTTTTTTTTTTGAGACAGGGTCTCACTTCGTAGTTGAGGCTTGCCCTGAACTCACTATGTAGCCCAAGGTGGTCTCTAACTCGCAGCAATCTTCCTGCCTCTGCCAAGCGCTGGGATTACCGATGTGAGCCACCATGCCTGGCAGTAATAGCAGTTATTAATTCTTAGGTATTACAATGGTAAATAGCTATGTTTTATAAAGAAGCCATTGCCAGAGTTTGAGGCCAGCTTGGGCTAGAACTGTCTCAAAAGAGAAAACAAAACAAAATCTCATATTTCTGTTGGGCACATACTGAAACATTTATAGATGTGAGATCTGATGTTTGGGATTGCCTTTAAAATAATCCAGTGAGGTAGAAAGAGAGGAAGAGTAGAGAACATGAGGTCAGCTGTCCAGTGTGGAAGCTGAATGATAAGTAGCAGGGGTTCCTCATACTGTTGTCCCTAGTTCCATGTATTTTGAAATGTTCTATAATAAAAAGGAAGGTAAGGGAAAGAAAGACAGTTCCAGGGACAAAAGACGAGATCAAAACCTGAGTGATACTGGCCTGCACCCCCTACAGACCCTTTAAGGTAAGACTTGACCCAACGCTGTTAGAATTCAAGTGGAAGCAACCCCAATGTAGCTTCCAAATATATGTGAGAAACGTTAAGGCAGAAAATTAGCATGCAAGTCATAATCTCAAGACAATGTCTA
The DNA here is from genome assembly GCA_004025085.1 of Thryonomys swinderianus. NCBI lineage: Eukaryota > Metazoa > Chordata > Mammalia > Rodentia > Thryonomyidae > Thryonomys > Thryonomys swinderianus. The sequence goes on along the minus strand of PVIC010012254.1, from coordinate 6,542 downwards.
GTGACACAAAATATGCCAACAGATTTAACAAATGAGCAAAGTCTCTACAGGAGGGAAAAAATACAGTATTGCAATCTTCAAGACAAAAGAGGAAAGTAGTAGCCAAAAAATGAGAGCCGCATTATGAGAAAGAACAAGGAATTGCTGGTGTGTGGGGTGCACTGTGAGTAAAAGCAGGACGGCTACAAGTGAGAGGAGATTAGAAACCATGATGGGCAAAAATTCAGTTGCTTACATGTACTATAAAAACCTGCTAGACAGGCTAACAGGAAGCAGGAGTTCATTAGTTACATGGGGGGAAAAGTAAGTAAATATCTCAAAATGCAGCTCAGATTTTGTCAAATGCTTTTTCTGCATCTATTGAGATGACCATAGGTTTTTTGTCCTTGAGTCTGTTAATGCAGTGTACTATGTTTATTGATTTACATATGTTGAACCATCCTTGCATCTCTGGGATGAATCCAATGTGCTCAGGGTGTATGACCTCTGGATGATTCTCTGTATTCTGTTACCAGTACCTTATTGAGGATTTTTGCATCAATGTTCATTAGGGAGATTAGCCTATGGGTAAGTAATGAGGGGAAAGAAAAAAGGAAACAAAGTATATGTAAATAGGGGGTGGGAAGATTGTAGGGTGAGTGGGGGAATAGAAAAATGAGAATTAAGTTGCACCATATATTGGTACAAATTCTCAATATTGAGTGTGATCTTGATGTGTATATAAAATGTACCAATAAAGAATTCAATTTATGAGGCTGGAGATTCAGTTTAGTGGTTATAGCGCCTGCCTAGCAAGTGCAAGGTCCTAAGTTTGATTCCCAGTAACCACATACAACAATGCTGGGTATGGTGACTCTTGCCCACCAGCAATTAGTACCACATACCACAGTGCCAGGCGTGGTGGCTCACATCTGTAATGCCAGCACTCAGGAGGCAGAGACAGGAGGATTGCTGAGTTCAAGGTTTGCCTGGGCTACATAGTAAGCTCATGGCCAGCCTGAAATGCAAAGCAAGATGTTGTCAAAAAAATTAATTTTAAAAAATGCAGCTCAGATGGGTGAGTACAATATAAGTGAGAAATATAGAAACCAGGGGAAGCCCATCACAGTTCTGAAGAACAGCCAGGACAATCTGACAGAGAAGTAAGCTCTGTAAAGATGAATGCTGATCCACTCACCAAACCAAAGGAGGATCTGGATCTTCAATTTAGTAAGAAGTGAGCGTCAAGGAGAATAAGTTAGGAGTTCAGTGCCCAGATACACATGCAGAAATCTTAGAATAAGGGGAAGGCCAAAAACCCCACTAGAGAGAAGGAGAAATAGTTGAAGAAACAACAATTTGATGGATAATAGATTTCTTATCAACAAAGAGTAAGAACAGTGCCCAGTGGAGAAAGGATGCCCCTAAATTCCATAGGTAGCAAAATTACCATTCAGAATCAGGGGAAAGAAAAGACTGAGATTCACAGGTTAGGAAACTTATAAGCTACATTGAAGATAGAAAAAAAAGGCTTAGAAGGAAGAGTCAAAATACAGTAAAAGAATAAAAATGCAAATAAGAAAGAAAGAAAGACATGCTATAGTCTAAGTATTGAAGGGAAAACCACCTGTTTTCAAATATGAATATTATAACATTTACTTCATTTTCTTCATGCCAGGTACCATTAACCTCGGAAAGACCACAGTCACCTCCGCAGCTGCTCCTAAAGTCTTTCCCGGCCTCTTCTTATTCACCTTTTCTTCTCCACTCTGCAGCCAAAGTGAACTCTCTGAAACACGAATCACATAATCTTTTGAAAGTGTCCCAATGGTTCAGTTCCAAGGTTGCAAGGCAATACATGACAAGAGGAAACCTGACATCCATCGAAGTTTTGTTTTTGCTACTCCTGGTGTTTTTCCTTCCCCATCCCAAGAAGACAGTCTGATATCTGGGCTCTCTCGGGTCTTTCTTAGGGAGTGGAAAGGAAAGACAATAGAAGAGGGCAGTGCTAGTCTTGACTCCTGCTTGTGTCATTTTCGTGGATATTGGCTTATCCCCAAAAGGGAGCACAGAGCTGGCAGCTTAAGAGGAAGTAGCTGCTAAAATAAAGGGGTCAGGGACTTCCACAGATAAAAGGCCAGGGTTTTGCAGGTTTTCAAGCTGGTGGGGACCCTGGGCCCCTTGATAGCAACACTTTAAACTAAGGATTGATGGAGGATGAGAAGTGGGCTTAGGCCACTGGCAGGCACTGCCCTCAGAGATCATTCTTTTGCCTGGACTTGCACTGGTGTCAAGGGGACCTGTTTTCAGGGACCACAGGATTTAGACTGAGAGCATGTTGGTGGGGCCCACCGTGCAGTGATCCCCAGAATGCCACAGCTATGTGAGCCCACAGCACTCGCTCACAACCCTGGTAGGGGAGGGACAGGAAGGAGGTCCCCTGGGGACCAAGTGGGTCTCATGACAGCCTAGGAGGACAGAGCTTTGAGACAGATGTGATTTGCCTGTTGAGGTGCAGCCAGTGTCCCCTTCCGGGGTGAGTTAAATCCCACCTACTCCAGCCAGGTCACTGTCTGTGTAGTGATCCCTGCTGGGCTCCCTCCCATGGACCCTCATCCTCCATGGTCCACACGCTGAGCTCTGACTCCAGGGCCACAGCCGGCTCACGGCAGGGCTCCCCGCTGTGGACCACTATGCAGCTACCCGTGTGACTGCCCACACCCCAAGTTCCCTAAGCATACCCTGTACTAGACAGTGTACCCACTGTAACCACCCCTGGCCCATAAAATGTGGCAGAAGCACCTGCCATATTTATAACTCTTTACTAGCACACAGAGCCTAGTACACAGTTCTCAACTAATACTTTAAATAAATAGCAGCCAACATCAACTGAGTACTTAATTCTGTGCCAGGCTGGATACTGAGCACTTACTCTAGATCACTGTGTTGAAGTCTCATGGCATCGCTGCTTAGCAGAAGAAAAAATCAGGTAAAGAAATTAAGCAACTTGCCCAATTACTAAGTGGTGGAGCTGAGATCTGAATCCAAGATATCCAATTTCCATCTTCACTCATCCACAGGCAAGAGAGGCCTCCTTCGTGTACAACAGGCCACACGCTTGAATTTTGTTTTATTTTTTTTGAGACAGGGTCTTGCTTTGTAGTTCAGGCTGGCCCTGAGCTCACTATGTAGCCCAGGCAAACCTGGAACTCAGCAATCCTCCAGTCTCTGCCTCCCGAGTGCTGGGATTACAGACATGAGCCACCACGCCCGGCACTGTGGTATGTGGTATTGATTGCTGGTGGGCGTGAGTCTCCACGCCCAGCATTGTATGTGGCTACCGGGGATCAAACACAGGATCTTGCGCTTGGGAGGCAGGCGCCGAAACCACTGAGCTAAATCTCTGGCCCACACGTTCGAATCTTAATGATGACACTGCAGCATAGCTCCTGGACTCGCTCCAGTGACTGACTGGCAGCTTATTCCAAACGTCCTTGCCCCCAGCTTCACCACGGAGCATTTCTGCAGGGAAACGCACCCTTCGGTGTGACTGTGGGAAGATGAATCCGGGACAGCGCTCCTGGCTCGGCTCGCCGCACTCCTCCTCACGGCTGCCAGAGTCTGGTACAGGCGGAGCCCTTCCTGTCGGCGCACGTGCGGCTTACGGTGGACTTGCTGCTCACACCTCCACAGGATGAGGATTTCATCGCCACTGCCATTCTCATCTTTCCGGGCTGCCAGGAGAGGAACACAGGCAAAGACCCTCTGGCGCCCCCTAAAGGCTGTGCTGCCGGCCCAGAGACTGCGCACACAGGGCTCGGGTCAGCTGAAGTCACCTCCACAAGCTCTTGAGCTCTGTATTCCCTGATGCGCCCACCCTCAGAGAAAAGCAGTTTTCCCGGTGGCTTGACGCATGAAAAGTAAGGGGCTCTGCCTCATTCCCAAGACCCAGCGGAAAAAGAAAAGCTATGCGGGAGGCACATAAATCTGCCATGACACATTTCCAGTGGATCATCAACATACTAACCTGTTCTCTGACACTCAAAACATTTTCACACCAAGGTTTGTCTTCTTCTACTTCTACTTGTAAACCCCAACTGTAGCCGTTTTCTAAAGGCAAAGGGAATAGCAATCTCAGGAAACCCTTAAGATACAAGTAAGACCTATCTCCAACTTTTCTGCCCAACTTGCGAGATTAGATAATCACAAGCAAACCGGAGATAGCACCCGCGCCTTGGGTGTTCAGTGCAGCCAAGGGACTCTGGCAATAGCTTCGTGTCCCTGAGAGGAGGTGGACAGAGCCACCATGACCAGAAACTCGGGTTTTAGGGTACTGATTCCCAAAGAACACCATGTGGGGACCGTCACACCCCGACAGGGACACTCATCTCCACAGCAGCCGCGTGGGCCAGAGTGCAGCTGAGTGCTGCTCAGGCACCATTGAGCCTTGGCCGCTGATGTGCAGGTGAATCCACAGCAGGTGAACTTTAATTGTACGTACAATTTGTGCTTGTGTGCAAATGTATGAAAATATTCCCTTCACCCAAAAAGATGCTACCTGTCTCCCCTCAGTTGTTCTTCTTCAGGTCTCAAGAGCATCAGTTCAGAAAACCTGAGATAGAGGAAAATGTACAGTCTGGGAGTCAAGTACCACGTCATGAACTATGTCTGGTGCAGGGCATGTAAACCCCATTACACGGAGGGAAGAAGGTCCTGTGGTCCATTAAGAAATGCCTGGTGACGTTGGGATTTGAATTTCAGGCTCCGTCCTTGGGCAAAGGGCAGAGTTTACAGAGGAGAGGCTGGGACAGGGACATGGACCCCGAGCAGGACACTCCTTGCAATTCTACTAGCACTCGGCCTGTTCAGCCAGTGGGTTTCTATAGATACTGAAGAAAGGGCCAGGTTTGGGTGGATGCTGCACGGGGCCCAAGCAGGAGGCTGAGCGGAAACAGAAGCAGGATTTCCCACACTGGGAGTACTGGGTGGGGCTGGAGCCTTCACCGTTTACGCCATTGAAGTTTTTACCCCAGTTTGACTAAGTCTCCAGGTAGGTGTAGCTTCCAGATCACATCTGCATTCCAAATAGGTGGTTTGTTTCTTCCAAAATATTTTAAGCTCTGGCTAATTACCTTTGAAACAGAAGTAGAAAGTCATGTATTGTATTTGCATATTTAAAAATCACATCTCAGAGTATTTCTCCTAAACATTAGATAACAACGGAAGCTAATATTAATGGTCACAATGTGCTGGGCTCTGTTCTTGTATTATTTTAATATTTAGTCCAAACTCAAGTGGATGGAACTATTGTTATTACCATTTCTCAGATGAGAAATATGAGGATGGGAGAATTTAAGAAAATTGCTCAATATCACAAAAGCAATGGGTAGAAGTGGTTGCAGTGGTGTACGCTTGCAATCTCAGCACACTGAGAGCAGGGGCAGGGAAGTCACAAGTTCCAGCTCAGCCTGGGCAACTTCTTGACTTGGCAAGACCCTGTCTCAGAATTTAAAAAATTTTTACAAGTCCAGGATGTAGCTCATTGTGAAGGCTCTAGGTTCTATCTCTAGTTCCACACAATTGTTAATCTTATTCCTGTTACTACTATTACTTCTAGTAGACTCAGGATTTGAACACAGGCCACTGCCTGAGTTACCATGAAAATAACTATTATCACAGAAACTCCATAATTACCCTCTAAATTGTCCTGTGTAATGATTGCTTTTTAACATTTCTCTTGCTGTTGGGTTATATCTTGGGTTTAGATTAGGAGACACCTTCCTTAGAGTAGGAGATCAGATAAAATATTTTCTGGAAACACTTCATAAGGTCAGTCAAGCGGCAAGTAACTTAAGTAGTTAGTATATTCTAGGCATTTTCTTAGATGCCAGATAAACTCACAGTTTTAGTATTCAGTGTTAATTTTCTGCCTGATCATTCTTTTAGTGTAGATTTTTTTAATGTAAAAAAAAACCTTCATTCTCTCAACCTGCCTTAGAACAAGAAGAGTTTGCAAATACCACAGTTAAAGGCACTATTTAAGTTATTCAAGTATAAGCTCATCAGATTTTGAAGCAATTGCATTTTAATATTTGTTACAAGACTTTTCTGGCCTGGGGTCAGATGGACTTTCTTTTGCAAAGTTCATATTAAGTTAGTGGTTTGAATTTTCTAGCCACTCTGCCTGAGGCTGGAAAGAATAATGTTTATCTCAATGTCCCTTTTATTTTTGTATCACGGTTTTAATGAAGGATACAAAGTTTGTGTTCAATATATAAATTGGTTTTAAGAGAGCTCAGTGCTCTATTACATTGGGGGGATTTTGAAAGGAAGTTTAGCTCTTTCATGAAATCTACTCTTCTGTGCAAGACACTACGATGTGATCCCTTCTATTATGTAGCACTAAAAAGACGAAGGACAGCTGGGCGTGGTGGCTCACGCCTGTAATCCCAGCACTCAGGAGGCAGAGGCAGGAGGATTGCTGAATTTGAGGTTTGCCTGGGCCTACATAGTGAGCTCAGGGCCAGCCTGAACTACAAAGCGAAACCCTGTCTCAAAAAAAA
>PVIC010012253.1:0-41050 GCA_004025085.1 Thryonomys swinderianus | reverse complement strand
AATAAGTGAAATCAATAGATCACAGATAGACAATTTCCGGATCTTCTCTTTGGCATGAACACCTGTAGATGCAAATGAGCTCTAGAAAGTAGGACAGCTTTTATAGAGTGGAAAATTTCTATAGGAAACTTGGTGTGGGAATGTGATGAGGGGAAGGAATAAATATGATACAGAAAGAAAATAAAAGAGCATGTATAAAAGGGGGGAGGAGGTGTGGGTGGGTGGGGATATGGGTAAAAATGAGAATTGACTTGTGTCATACACTGGTACAAATTCCCCAATGTTATACGTGATTTTGAGATGTATATAAACTGTACCAATAAAGAATTCAATTAAAAAAAAAGAAAATAGCCATACTCCACAAACTCTTGCATCCATTTAACACGATCCCAACCAAAATACCATTAGCATACCTCACAGCGTTACAGTAAACAATCCTAAGATTCATTTGGAACCGGAAGCGACCTGGAATGGCAAAAGCAACTCTGGGCAACAAAGCCACAGCCAGAGGCATCACAATCCCTGGCTTGAAAATATTCTACATAGCAACAGTGATAAAAATGGCATGATACAGACCTGAGGATCAACGGAGCAGACTAGAAGATGCAGAAACAACTCCAAACACACTCGGACACCTTCTTTTTGATGAAGAGGCCAAGATGTAAGTTTCTCTTATGATTGGATGGGGGGTGTACATGTTTCGGGAGGAAGACCTCATACTATCACCTTACCGCTGTTGAACTCGAACACCTGGCTGAGGTTGGTGTTGGTCGGAACATTCTGCTGGTAAGTTCCCCTCTGCCTGCTAGTTAGATGGTATTCTTTATAAGTTAATTATTTATAAGGCAAACCTTTAAGGAGTTGGAGATTAAAGCTTTCTCGTTTGAAAGAATATTTTTTGTATACCCCCTTCAGAATTCTGCATAGGAAATTTGTCTCTTCTTGCTCAACACTGATTAAATTTCCTGGGCCAGCCCTAGACCAGCTAATTTTCCAAGAGCCCTTGCTCTCTTTATTGCAAAATGGTCTTTAAAAAAAAATCAACATTTTGGAGCCAGGGATAGTTGTAGCCATGAGACTGTCTTTGCTTCTTGGCCTTCTCAGCTGACAAGGAAGTCTGCATTTCCTAACTTTTCTTGTAAATGTAACTATCAGTCCTTCTGTAGGTAACCTTGTGTATTTAAGTTAAGCCAAAATACAAGTTCATAGTTATATATTCAGTTCTAATTCATCACCAAATGGCTTATTCCAGTTGTTTCCCCATGTTTGCTTGTAACCTGCTGTATCTAGCGATTTTCCAGCTGGCTTTGTGTTCCTGATTTCTGGCTTAAGTCCAGTATGTCTGAAAACGTACTTTGTATGATTTTTAATCTTTTACTTTGGTTAATATGTGATTTATGGCCTATAATATAGTTTATCATAGTGAGTGTTCCAAGTTTTACAAGAATATATATCCTGCTATTGTTGGATGGGATATCATGTAAATACCATCTAGATTAAGTGGGTTGGTGATTGATAATCCAGCTCATCTATATTCTTGCTGATTTACTTCCTGCTTAACTTACAAATTACTGAAGTAATAATGTTGAAGTCTCTAACTATCACGGGGTATCTATTTGTCTATCCTTTAGTTCTATCAGTTTTTGCATTCTATATTTAGGTCTTGCATTTTAATGTTCTGTGTTAGTACACACATATACATAATTGTTATGACTTCTTGGACAACTAACTTTTTCATGGTTACAGTGTCCTTTTTTGTTACCCATTATTTTCTTTGTTTTGAAGTTTTCTTTGTCTGACATCAGTTGAACTACTCCAGCTCTCTACTGATGCATGTGTGCATGGCATATCCTTCCTTGTTATTTTATTTTCAACCCATATGAATCTTTATATAGTGAGTATCCTGTATACAACATAATGCCTTGACTTCTTTTTATCTTCTCTGATGTTCTTGTCTTTTAATTGGTGCATTTTGACCAGTCACATTCAAAATAATTATTGATATATTTGAATTGTGTTAGAATATTTAGAAGTTTTCTACTTACTGGATTTATTTATTGTTTCTTCTTTTCTCTTTTTCTGTCTTCTTTTGTTAGTTGAAGCATTTTGTATGATCACATTTTAACTATTTGCTTAGCACATAAGCAAAAAGTAGTAGTTACTGTATACTTAAAGTAACCCCAATCCTCTTTTTATAACACTTGGCTACTTCATGTGCACCATAGTTGACTTATAGTAAAGTATTCTGTTTTGCCCTTCTGTCCCTTATGACCCTGCTGTCATTCATTTTACTGTAATTATTTACCATAATTACCTGATGTATTGCTACTGTGACTAATTTGAACAGTCATGTGTTGTTCAGGCAAAAAGAAGAAAAAGTATTTTACTTTAATTCTATCACTTTCTCTGTTTTATTGTGGTAGATCTGTTCTGACCTATATTAATTTTTCCCTGAACTTCTTCCACAGCTCTTGCAGGCTCCAACTCAGTCTTTTTTTTAATAATTTGAATCTTTATTGGTACATTATGTATACACATCATGATCACACTCAATATTGGGAATTTGTATCAGTATATGATATGATTTCTCATTTTTTTCCTTTCCCTACCCACCTTAATCTTTATATCTCTCCGACACTTGAAGTATAATTTTTCTGGGTATATCTAGGTTGGTGGCTTTTTCTTCTTTTTGAGCGGGACAGTAACTGGGAATAGAATTCAGGTCCTGGTCCTTGCCAAGCAGGTGGAAGGCCACTGAGCTACATCCCAGGCTCTGGTGGATTTTTCTTTTTTCAATACTTAATATATTTCACTTCATTTTTCTCTTTATTGCATGTTTTCTGGTGAGTCCACTGTTTTTTGTTCTTCTGTAGATAAGGTGGGTTTTTTTTTTCTTTCTAGCTTCATTCAAGGCATTCATTTACTTTCTGGTTTTCTTCAGTGTGAACATGGTATGTCTAGGTATTGGATTTTCTTTGAGAAGTGGGGTTTTTCTTAGAATTGAACCATTGCTTGACTTCTCCATCTGTTCAATCCTGCTTCATGCATTCTTGGCTACAATGCTGATTCCAGGAACACTCTCTAATATTCTTGTTCTTTGTTGATTTGCTTCTTGGAATATAACTTCCAGAGAACCCAGTCTGCCTAAGATCCTAACACAGTTCACAGGCTCTTGAATGTCAAACCTCCTGCTTTCAGATGATGAACCTTGCGGGGGGGGGGGGTGTGTCTCGCGAGAGTGGCCTCTATTTCAGCAGGTGTGGCAGAGTAACTGATTGTGTCATCAGTCATCTTGCAGTGGATGCCAGTGTACTCCTCAGATGTATGCCCTTCGATGTCCTACTTAGCAATGTTCTTCTTTTCTCATGCTATGCTTAGCTGTGTGACTTGCTTTGTCTCAGGATAAGGCAGAAGTTGCACTGTGCCAATAAGAGCATCAGCTTTAGCCTGTCTTACATATTTCCTCTTATGCCATTTGATTTCTGTGCTTTGGCCTGGTTGGAACTGAGATATACGTGAAATGAAACCAATTCATCAAAATCATTTGAACTCAGGTTAGCACACATCCGCTGGAAGCCAGTGTGTGCAGACACGTGGGCAGACTCTGCAGATTACAGAGCAGCGATGTGCAGTTACAATTGAGTCTGCGACTTCTTGTGATGCAGCATTGTTACGGGAATAGCTAACTGGTACAGGGAAAGTTTAAAAAACCCCACAATGTGTAGATGCATATTTGGGTCATAAAGCTATGAGGACAGGCAGGTGAGTTCCATAAGGACTGCCATGTCGGTGAAATTTGAAGAGAGATTTGTTCCTGGAATGTGACTTTCAAGAGCCGCTCGAGGGGCTTCCAAAACACATTTCTTGACCTAATTGGTAATGATAAGTGTGGTATCCACATAATAAATTATTAAGCTACAGTTTTTCTTTTCTAAATTATGAATTGAAAAATTATTGTAAATATTTATAAAGCACAAAAGTACTAATTTATGAATACAATGAATAATTAAATCAAGTTAATTTGCATATCATTCACTTCAAATACATATCATTTTAATAATGAAAATATTTGAAATGTTTTGCTTAGCAATTTTGAAATGTACAATATTCTAGTAATTACTATATTCACCGTGCTGGTCAATATATCTAAAAAACAAAACAAAACAAGTCCTTAATTTGTCCATCTAACTAAGGTATTTGTACCTTTTTACCATTATTGTCATCAACCTCCAGCCTCCAGGAAATGTTAATTCAATTCCTTTTTTTCTAGGAATGTGATTGTTTTAGATTCCATTTATTACTTAGAACATGATATTTATCTTTTTTCCTGGTTTATTACATTAGTATAACATTTTTCAATTTCATCCATGTTGCTGCAGATGACATGGTTTCTTTTTTTTGAGACAGGGTCTCGCTTTGTAGTTCAGACTGGCCCTGAGCTCACTATGGTGCCCAGGCAAGCCTCGAACTCAGCAATCCTCCTGTCTCTGCCTCCCGAGTGCTGGGATCGCAGGCGTGAGCCACCACGCCCGGCACTGTGGTCTGCGGTGTTGATTGTTGGTGGGCGTGTCTCCACGCCCAGCATTCTATGTGGTTTCCGGGGATCGAACTCAGGTCCTTGCGCTTGCGAGGCAGGCGCCGGAACCACTGAGCAACCCTCCGGCCCGACATGGTTTCTTTTTAAGGCTGACTAATGCTCTGCAGTTTACACATACACCATGTTTCCCCCACTCGTGTGTTGGTTCCATCCTTCTGATCGATTCCATGACTCGACTATTATGAGTTGTGCTGCAGTGAATGTAGGGTGAAGTTCCTTTCGGTGCACTAGCGTCACACACTTCCGGTAAATCCCCGGAAGTGAGAATGCTGAGTTCTGTGGTAGTTTTCTTTGTAGTGTATTATCTGTACTTCTTTACCTTCCCAGCCACAACATAGACATCCTCTGCAATATTTCTAAATCCTAGCATTTATCTTCTTTCTTTTTAATAATGCTCTAACAGGTCTGAGATGATATATCATCATTTTGATATACATTTGCTATCAGTGATGTTCAGAATTTTTAAAATGTATTTGTTGGCCATTTATATGTCTTTTTTTGAGACCTGTCTATTCAAATCTTTTTCTCATCTTGATTGGATTTTTTTCTATGGAGTTGTTTTACTTTTCTAATATATTTTAGGTATAAGCCCTTTATCAAATGTTTAGATCCCAAACATTTGATTCAAACCCACAGCCTGTCAGAAAAATTTTCTTTACTTGTAATTCCATTTATCTATTTTTGTGTTTGATTCCTGTGTATTTGGGAACAACCTAAGGTAACAGTGCAAAGATCAATTCAGGGACTTTACCTATATACTTTCTTCTAGTAGTTTTATGATTTAAGTTTTAGATTTAAGTCTTTAATCTATTTCACAGTTGCTTTTTGTATATGGTATAAGGTCTAATGTTAGTCTTCTCCATATGTATATTTAGTTTACTCAATACCAATATCATTTACTGAACAGACTGTACTTTGCCTATTGTGTATTTTGGGCATCTTTAAAGACCAATTGACTGTATATGTGTGAGTTTGTTTCTGGGCTCTTTATTCATTTCCATGAATAAATGGGTCTATTGTTATCATGCTATCTTAGTATCACTTTGTAATATTATGGAAATCAAGTACTGTAGTGTGATGACTCCAGCTTTTCTTTTTGTTTGCAATTGCTTTGACTAATCAAGTTTCTTTGTAGTTTTATGACTTTTAGTGTTGATTTTTCTATTTCCAAGAAAGATGACAACGGATTTTAACAGGGATTATATTGAATTTGTAGATCATTTTGAGCATCTTTTTAATTCCTTTTTAAGCTTTTATGTCTAGTTCATACATGTTTGCAGTACATAATGGTTAAATCCAAACATGTCAGGTCTTTCTTTTATGTATATGTGTATCTCTTCTTCAATTTAATTCATGTTTCATAGTGCTCAGAGGATAGGTCTTTCACTTTCTTGATTAAATTTGTTCCTAAATATTTAATCTTTTTTATAGTTCATTGGAATTTAGATTTTTCTTTGGACTTTTCTTTTTTGAAAAGTTTACTAAGAGCTATCTATTTTTAAAATGAGAACTTTTCTCTAGTTATTTCATTTTACCACACAAAGGATTAAAATAATTTCAAAAATTATGTAATCCAGATCCTTTATAGTAAGTAAAATAGGTAGCCTGGAGAAGTTAAAGGAATATATAGCTATTTAGTGCTCTAAGTAATCTAGTCTGGATTTAGATCCAAATGATGCAATACAAATAATAAATGAGAAAATTCTTAAAAATTATATTCTCAAAGAGAAGAACACAGTTAACTGAGGATTTCCAACTAAAGATCAAAATGTTCTGTTAGGGAAGAATATAACATGTCTTCCCTGGGGGAAAAAATCATATTTCTAAAATGGGTGAAAGATATCACTATCAAGAAATAACGGTTTATGTTAGGAAATACCTTTTATGCATCACAGTTCCATGAGATTCTGTGTTTAAACATTTCCCGTAGTCACCAAGGGGGAGGGCGGGTATAGGGCCCACTTAAGAAGGCCCTGTGCTGGGCTGGAGATTTAGCTCAGTGGTTCCGGTGCCTGCCTCACAAGTGCAAGGGCCTGAGTTCAATCCCCGGAAACCACACACAATGCTGGGCATGGTAACTCACGCCCACCAGCCATCAATACCACATACCACAGTACCAGGCATGGTGGCTCACGTCTGTCATCCCAACACTCGGGAGGCAGAGACAGGAGGATTGCTGAGTTCGAGGCTTGCCTAGGCTACATAGTGAGCTCAGAGCCAGCCTGAACTACAAAGCGAGACCCTGTCTCAAAAAAAAAAAAGCCCCTGTGCTGGGCTGGGATGCAGCTCCGTGGCCTTGGGACTGCCTGGCAAGTATGAGGTCCTGACTTTGATCCCTGGTACTGTCTGCACTGACACACGTGGGCCTAGCACATTTCCCATAGTTTGGAGCAAAGCTTTAAGACATAGATTCCACTGATGACCCTCTCTTTTAGCCTCAGATTATGGATTCAGAAATTCCTCTTTTCATTTTATACATGTTATAAAAATCCTTATAACAAGCTGTGAGTTCTACCAGAACATATGTACCTTATTTGTCAAGGGCAAACTGTATTCTTCTCACAGGTGTTTTCAAGTCTGTTTATTGAATACCTTACAGATATCTCTATGAAAAATATCAGAAGCTACTACACACAAATAGAATATCATTTGTTTGTGTTCTTTGATATTCTTCCTTGGTGAAGTCATATATTTTAAAAAATTTTCCTCACCCTTCATTCTCTTACCATGTATTTTCATAGCTTGTTAGAATTCAGATCATATGATAATCAATCAATAGCATCCACTGAAGTTGTTTTGCTTCTTGAGGATTCCTTCATATCCACATCAGAAAGTTCTGCTGGTATTTTCACAGATGACTGTTGATTGAGGTCATCTTTAAAGACAGACAGAATGGACTCTTAGAATCTACCTACCTGTTCCAGTTACTCTGTGTCTTTCTTTTCCCAGGCTTAGATTGCATTATATTGTCCAGGCTGGTCTTGAACTCCCGGACTCAAGCAATCTTTCTGCCTCGAGCTCTTGAATAACTGGGACTACAGGTGTCTGCCACTGTGCATGGTTGCACGTGCCTTAACTGAAAATTAAGGAAATACTTGGTACTCAAAATGTTCTCACCCAAACTCATTAGAGGCTGGGCTAGATCTAGAGGCTTCCTATGGTAAGCCAGCCCTATGTTCAATTTACAAGGCTGACTTTCATGTACTCTGAGAGAGATTAATTCGTTCTTTATATATTTTCATTAAAATGGAACCCTACTAAAAATAGTGGTGTCCCTGGAAGTTCTCTAAGTGCTGGCTAAACACATGTAATAGGGCGGGACAACAGGGGAAGGCACATGGCATAGGTATTTGTTTAGAAGTTACCTTTGCATGACAAGATAGAATTTCTACTAGATTTTCAGGGATCTGAAGTGTAACTAGAATTTCTACAAAACACTTCTTACCTTTCCAACCGATTAAGAGTCTAGGTTTTCTTGCAATCTGTTTTAGAAAATTCTTACATTTTTATTTAATATTTGTAATGGTTGCACAGACCCTGTATACCAATTCAAACATTTTAAAATCTTACTTTTAGCCAGTTTTCATCCAGTACTTTAAAATAAGTATAATTCATCAGAGATAATGTTGGGTATATTTACCTTGCTATCTCTATGGCTGTGTTTTCCAGTCCTGTCACATATACTTTTTTTTAGTAGTGTAGAAAGAGATAATGGCTCTTAAATAGGCAGTTTGGGGAAAACATTATCTAAATACTGCTCTTTAGGGAAAAGCTGGTAATAATATCAAAGTATTAAAAAAAAAACTCAAGTAAGTATGTATATACGTGTTTTAAATCAACATCTCTCTCCAATCTGTGGATAAGATAGAAATTCAGTGTGTATTCTCTGTGAAGCACATAAAAGAACAAGTCTTTTTCAATTTAAAAGATCTAATACCCCGAGAGCCCGTCAAGAAGCTGGATTAATGGAGGTTACGTAGAGAACACAGGAGATCCAGCTAGTGAATGTGTAACACTTGGATCCAAAAGCTAAAATGCTATCTCATGAGGCACAAGCAAACAAAGAAAAATATCCACAGATGTAGTAACATACTGATGAGGTAAGTTTTTCCTGTTGTGTTTTTGGCTTTGGAGATACACCACAGGTACTATATCTCAGCTATGAAGCGGGAAGTGTAGGTTGTGGAGAAGCCTCTGTCAATTATCACTGTTTAATAGTTTCCGTATTCCCTTACGATCCTGCCACCTATAACCATCAAAACTCCAAGCCGGCCACCATCTGTGGAGACACATTCCTGATTGTAGTTATTCTCCTTCTCCTTTTGAACACTGAAATTGAATTCTTTGACCTTGACCTCAAAGTGAAAATACTGTGAAGGCGCTCATTGCGATTTTACCAGGTAAACTTCGGTTCACACGCTCCTGGAGGGTCAGGATTATTCACGTAGCCTCTGTTTAGAAGGTGAAGCGCCTGAGATTCAGGAAAGATGCTGGTGAACCCACCATTAGTAATAAGTGGAATGACTTGAGTAAGGACTTCGAGACTCTCTGACAGTCTCACAAACTCAGTTGTAACCCCGCAGTGGAGTGGGTACCGAAGGGGAACTGTGTCTTTGTGATGTTTGTGGCTTGTTTTGGCGAAAGTTGGATGAGAATGCCAACAGAGAGCACAAGAGTTCAGGACAAAAACACTGGATGAGCTACTTGAGGTAATAAACTATTAAGATAGGACAATGAATTTGCATATAAAATTGCATTGAGTGCATTCCATTCAATTCCTGTCTGAAGGCTAGTGCCCAGGCTTCCCTGCTTGCCTATAGCAGATAATCCGACATTATGTATTAGCTGATGCTTTGTTACTGAATATCCTGAGAGCCATGGGGCTGCTTGATTTAGATCACTGTAGATCTGGGGATTTCATTGACCAGCCAAAGATTGCAGGACTTAGAAATTCACATAGCATTTTTACTGTGCCAACTAGGGCCCTTCAGAGGCAATAATCATACATAATCACCTTCATTTCAAAAAAGAAAGATAAGCTTAAAGACTGGAAGATCTGCTCTCAGAATGAAAAACTTCCCAAACTGAGTGTATTCTGATACATGCTGTTCTATGCCAGTTCCCTCCCTATGCTTTTACTTTTCGCCCAACAGCCAGGTCAGTTCTGCCGTGGGCTGGCACTAGCCTGAGGGCCACGGTCTGGGGACAGCATCTCCCGGGGTGACTAGCAAGTGCTGCAGCCAGGACTTCCTAACAGTGACTTCAGGGAGGTGTGATGAGCTTCATGCATATAATTTTAAAATAACCTAGAAGCAGCCAACAGAGCCTCTTCAACTGGCCAACGTCAGGACAGTTGGAGGAATAAAGAAGCAGAAGTTGGCTAAAAACCAAACACAGAGCTTTGGGAAGGCAGTAACAGGGTGAGTTTATATTCATCTTAAATGAGACAAAGAGGATAGAGAATCAATTCCATTATTTCATTAGAAATAACCATCTCAATTAAGAGAAAAGGGACTCATTTTTAAATAAGTAGGAGAGTTTATGGTAAGCCCTAGAGACTTCCCACTACAGGTCATATATATTCATATATATATGTATATATATATTCATATATATATATACATATATATATTTTTTTGAGACAGGGTCTCGCTTTGTAGTCCAGGCTGGCCCTGAGCTCACCATGTAGGCCAGGCAAGCCTTGAACTCAGCAATCCTCCTGCCTCTGCCTCCCGAGTGTATTACAGGCTTGAGTCACCAAGCCCGGCAACTGTGGTATGAGGTACTGATTGCCAGTGGGCGAACCACGCCCAGTATTGTGTGTGGTTACCAGGGATTGAACCAGGGACCTTGCGCTTGTGAGGCAGGCGCTGGAACCACTGAGCCAAATCTCCGGCCCAACTACAGGTTATTTTGAGGTACGTGTTTGGAAGCACAGTTTATCACTGCATTTAACTCTAGGAGCCATGTGGATCACGAGACCTCTACTTTATGGCATGTTTTAGCTTCTTGAAACACGACGCTGTCCGTTGCGGGAACACTAATGTAAAAAGCAGCGTTTCTGCGCATTGTTAGTACACACAGATCACCACCGAGGGCCATGAGAAATGTCCAGGTGTCCTCCGGTGCACCAGGAAAGCAAATGTTTTTCTGCCGTGCTACACATCAGAGTGCTGATGTCTTTCTAACTTGCTCCTTTCATAGTAATTTCCCCAGAGTCAAATCCCAGCCAAGTGCAGCCTTTACCTATCAAGGCGGGCATAAATGCTAGCTGGAGGCTTTTTCTCAAGTTGTAAAAGGTTGATGGGTTCTTTATTGGTTGGCTCCAGTACGAAATTATGGATGTTTTCCTATCAGGACAGCTGCACTTAAATTTTTCATCCAAAACACCGCCCAATTTATTCAAAATCAGAGGATAATTGGAAAAGCAGTCTCATAAGACTCTGCGTTTCTAAATGAGAATAAAATTATCTTTAAATGCAAAGTATAGTGTTAATTGCTGGCTGCTCTTTCTTGAATAGTGTGGTGCATTATTTCATGTCCTGCTTGACTCTGTATCTGGTGTCTTCATCTGTTTGGCTTCAGTTGTGAGATGTTTCTTTACTCTGCTAAGAACAAATTCTTCTCTTATGTAGATGACATGGGAAGCCCTCTTTTTATATGCAGTTATGTGAAATTATAACAAAACAAGATGGGTCTTCATGGATAGAATTTCCAGAGCTGGAAACAGCATGTTTTATCTCTAGGGCAAACATTATCATCTTTTTTTCTGATTGGTGCTCTGCCATTCTTTCGGGAAAATAAAAAAGCAAAATGAGTCAAAACAGTATTTTTTCTTCACAGAAGCTCTCAAATCCCTTGTAAATGGCTTTTATTGGTGATCTTTAAAATCTCAGGTGTAATTACATTAAGTAATTTGGTTTCCAGGAGAGTTTGGAGTAATTAAAAAGCACCTGCTGGTTTTCTCTGGTAGAGTAAAAAAGTATGTTAATAATTCCTGAATAGCTAAAACTAAAAAAGAAAAGGCTTCAATGGAGAGATAATTTCAAGTAACCAATTTATGATCTGTCAAACTTTGATCTGGTCACGTGCTTTGCACCGAGCCATGCTCCCTGTTGGCTCGGGGTGGGGGGGGGGGGCGTCAGCAGGGACCGGCTCTGCTCTCGGCCTGCACGAACTCCGGGATGAGGGTCCCGCCCCGGCCCCGGGCCTGTCTGTGCAGGGTGCTCACGGACACACGAGCTCCCGCTGACTCGGGGTCCCCTGCGTGACCGGGTGACGGCCGGTGCGGCAAATGAAAGCCACAGCTACTCGGAAGACGTCTGGCCTTCGCCTCCCCACTCCCGCTCGCTGCCAGATTATTCCGGAGACGCTGAGCGGCAGCGAGTCGCCTCCGTACTGCGGTGAGTACTGTTCTTTCCCTTTCCTGTTCTGGCTGATTTTCTTAGCAGAAGTCGGGGGCACGGAGCGGTGGGTGTGCGGGATGAGGGCGAGCGCGGCGGGGCAGGCTGCGGCGCTTCCCTGGCGCAACGCTCGCTCGTTCAGCCCGCACTAGTTACGACCTAACGGTGGCATCGGGGCAGCGTCTGCGAGCGGCGGTGGGTTCCTCGGGCACGAGGAGCCGCCTCGTCTGCGGCCCCGATCTCGTCTTGGGCCAAAGGTGCTGTCCACCCCCCCCCACCCCACGGAAGAGCCGCGGGTCGACAAGGCTGGACCTTAGTTGACTTTACCAAATGGAGGGAAAGAAAACGTGGCCAAATACCTGACATGCGTCACCTTGGCCAGGACAACTTTGACAAGCCCTCCTCTCTCCTGGGAGCTTTGATGACGACAGGACTAAATTTGCTAGTTCCTTTGTAATGATACATTCTTTCAATAAAAGGTGCCTATGTGGGCTTGGGGTGGCTGGGAGGATTAAAAAAGATGTCCTTGGGGGTGAGGGGATTGTAGGGTAGGTAGGTAGGGGAATGGGTAAAAACCAGAATTAACTCATCATTTACTGATACAAATTCTCAGTGTTGAGTGTGATCATGATGTGTATATAAAATGGACAACCGAAAAATTCAATTTTAAAACTGAATTGTCCTTTTAAAATCTAGGGCACAGCTCCTGTTAATATCCCAATCTGTTTAGTGATTATTTTATTTTATTTTATTTTTTATTTTATTGGCGGTACTGGGGATCAAACTCAGGACCTAGCACTTGCCAGGCAGGTGGTGGCGCCACTGAGCTAAACCTCCCAGGTCTGTTCAGTGATTTT
Source organism: Thryonomys swinderianus (assembly GCA_004025085.1). NCBI lineage: Eukaryota > Metazoa > Chordata > Mammalia > Rodentia > Thryonomyidae > Thryonomys > Thryonomys swinderianus. The sequence continues at coordinate 28,193 of PVIC010012253.1, read as the reverse complement.
TAAAATTCGGACTATTTCATAAATGGATATTATTTTCATTTCTTTTGAAGAACAAATGCAGATTCAAACCAGAAATCTGTCAGTCTATTTCTCTGTAAATAATTTATACTGTATTCATTCTATATTCTCCCCTTTCCTCATGAACAATTGTTTTAATATCTCTGACTTTAGTGCAAAATAAAGTCCAGGGGATCTAAGATTTACTCTAAACACCAGGAGGTGCTGTAAGATAACATTAAAGAACACTTCCTTCCAGATTTCTAGATTCCAGTTATGTATTGTTTATTAATAAAACTGCTCTGAGAGGCCCTAAACATGGAAATTCTAAGGTGTGCCATACCGCAGACCATCTTCTGGACCTGAAGAATTCTTTTGAGGAGGCTAATATCTTTGTCAAAATTTCAGAAACATCAGTAAAGTTTTGCAGAAAGATATTTTCTACAAACCTTCTACCAGGAACTATGTGTGAAAGGGCAGTGGCCAGGAAGTGTGGATACTGTTTTTGTTTTATGTAACAATGTCTTTAGTATAAAATGCTGTGAAAATCCAGGCAAGAATGCAAAATTCCAGTGCAGGAACAGCAGTGTTACCTGCGTCTGAGTTGCTCTTCTAATTCTGATATCAGGTAAGACACAGAAGATGAATCTCTTCAGGAATATATTAGTAAAATAGACATTAATTTGTATTTTTCTGGTGAACCAAAGCTATCCTTCCTAGGGAGAAACATTCTAATAAGTAACTTAAAAGAAAAACTCTCTGCTTCTTTTAGGTGCAATCTACTAATGTAAAACTAGTGTAAAATATATAATTTGAGAAAATTTTGACATAGGTATATAGTCTTGCAAGGCAGGCATGCTTTGTTTTATTTTTATTTATTTTATTTTTGTACCAGGGACTGAACTCAGGACCCTGCACTTGCGAGGCATGAACAAGAACCACTGAGCTAAACCCACAGCCCTGTGTCTACTCTTGATTGCCACCAGTCATTAGATGGAGTATTTCTGTTGCCATTTAGTACAATAGCCTTTGACTCCAGCAACCAGTGATCTTTTTTTTTTTCTATGACTATAATTTTACCTTTTCCAGAATTTTATGTTAGTTATTTGTGGCCATTTTTTGTTTATCATAATATCTTAAGATTTACCCATTTAGTATGTATGGGCACTTATTCTCTTTTATTTTGGAGGGTATCCCATCATTTGGATTCATCACATTTGGTTATGTACTTACAATTTCAGTATTTGAGTCTTTCGGGGCTTTGGATAATATGGATTAGTTGCAATGAAGACTCAAGTCCAAATCATTTTACAGACATATAATTTTCCTCTATTTAGGTGAATGCCTGGCATTGGAAGGCCTAAAACGTAATTATATTTTTAACTCTTGAAGAAACTGTTATAGTTCTTTTTAAAAGTAGTTATCATTTTATATTGATATCAGTAGAATAGTAAAGTTCTAAATCCTTTATACTTCACCAACACTTGATATTGTAAGTCTTTTTAGTTTTAGTTTTTCATTGTAGTTTTACTGTGCATTTCTTTAAAAATTAGTGATATTAAGCACCTTTTCAAATGTGAATTTGAGGTCCAAACATCTTTAGATAACTTTTTATTTAAATATATTGCCAATTTTTAATTGGGTTGTATTTTATTAATTTTTGATTTTAAGAATTCCTTATATCTTAAGACAAAGGTCCTTTATTAGATATACAAGTGTACTTTGCAAATATTTTCTTCCATTCTGTGTCTTGTCTTCTAATATATTTTTTCAAAGAAAAGGTTTTAATTTCTATATTTTCATTGGTTTTATTTTATGAATCTTGCCTTTTGTATTATTACTAAGAAACATTACTAAGAAATAAGGTCACACATGTTATTTTTGAACTTTTCTTATAACAGTTTTCTAGTTTTATGTTTTATTTTAGGCCTATGGTTCATTATTTGTATTCTGTATATAATCTAAGATTACTTAAACTTCATTCATCTAATATATAAGTATTTAATTTTTCCATAACCCTTGTTTAAAAAATGATAGTTTCCCCCACTGCTTTCCCTGTTTTATTTGCATGTTTGTAAAAAAAAATCAACTATCAATGTGTGGTGGGTTTGTTACTGGACTCTTGCTCCAATGACCTGTTTTTCTCCACAAGTATTAACTGCATGAAAAAATGTTGCTGTGCACCTTCAGCCATTAGGGAAATGCAAATAGAACAACACTGAGATTTCACCTTAGTCAGACAGCAGATATTATCCAGAACTCAATAAACTACAAATGCTGGCAAGAACGTTGGGGGGAAAGGGATACAGCTGTGCTGTAGGCACAAATGTAAAGTATTTCAACCACCGTGGAAGTCAGTAGGAATTCCTCAAAAAAATTAAAGATAGGAATTCCATTTGACCCAGCTGTACCTCTCCTAGATATCCTGTGAAAAGGTTAAAGTCATTACAGTCCAGCGACACGTGCTTGTCCATGTTTAAGCAGCACAGTTCATGGTAGCTCTGAAAGTTAAATACTGCATTGTTTCGCTAAGAGAAATCCGAAATGTAAATTGTGTGAAGAGCAAAATAATAGAAAGATGACAGGAAACAGGCAGGTCTATGTTTTTAAGATGGGATAGGGGATCAGGAGAAGGAGGAAAGAGGAAGTTGGGGGAAGGGGGAAGGGGGAAGAAGTATCAAAATTGATCAAGATTAATTCTCCAAAATGAATGTTGTTATGTTTCACAAGACATAATAATAACACAAAAAATAAACTTAGGATGGTGACAGAGCATTGAACTAAACACAGAAAACTTTCACGAGTCAGACCTTGTACAAATACACAGGATATATACTCACTGGCCTGTCCTGATACGTAATGTTGCAACGCATCTTGACATAAAAATTAGCTTAAGGTAGTATTTCAACTATATCCTTCTTTTCAAAATTATTTTGATTATTCTGGCATCTGTATTTCCATATTAGTTTTGCAAACATTTTATTTCTTTAAAATAAACAATTTTTATTAGAATTGTAGTGAGAGATCAATATTGAAGAGCACATTTGTTTCACAATATTGTGTGTTCAGACAAATTTAGCGGTTATGAGATTACTATTATTTTTTTTGTGTGTGAGCTTGTGGTTGGTGCTTTTAAAGGAGCTTGTCTGTTTCACCAGTGTCATTAAATTTCTTGACATAGAATTGTTCATATATTTCTTTACTCTCCTTTCACTTTGGTAATGACACATTTCTTGTTCTGATATTGGTGATTTTTGTAATTTTTTTTTTACTGGTCAGGCTAGAATTTTATTAATTTAATGGATTTTCTCATGGAGTCATCTTTGTTTTCACTGATTTTCATTATTGTTTTAACTTTAATTTCAGTGATTGACATTCATGATATTTCTATTTACTTTTCACTGAATTTTGTCTTCTTTTTCTTATTTATTGAAGTGAGAATTGAGGCTAAGTGAACCCTTTCTTTTCTAGGTAGGTGACTAGTGCTGTAATTATCCAAGTAAATGTTACTTTAGTTCTATCCCACAAATTTTGATACATTTTATTTATTTGTTTGTTTATTTATTTGAGACAGGGTCTCACTTCATAGTTCAGGCTGGCCCTGAGCTCACTATGTGGCCCAGGCAAGCCTTGAACTCAGCAATCCTCCTGCCTCTGCCTCCCGAGTGCTGGGATTACAGGCATGAGCTACCATGCCTGGCCACTGTTTATATTTTCATCTCATTCAAATATGTTCATATTTTAAAGAACTTTAATCTGTAGATTTAAAAAAATGTATTGTCACTGAATATTACAGAATTTTCCAAAGAACTATTATTTATCTCTAACTTGTCTAATGTGGTCAGAGAACATTAGTCATATAGTTTAAATCTTAATCAATAGTAGTTTATTCTGATAGCTATTATAGTAAATATTTCCCTTGAATACAAAGTATATTGTGTTGCATGTGATGTTTTACCAATTTCAGTTATGTTGATTTGTGATGCACTTGAAGTCTTTTATATCCTTACTGATGTTCTGATTACTTTTTTTCTGTTAATGTTTCTGAGGAGGGTCTTGAAAATACAACCATACTTGTAGATATACTTCTCCTTAGAGTTCATATATTTTGAAACCCTAGTGTTTCATGCAAAAATGTTTAGGATTGTTTTGCTTCAGGATAAATTATATTCTAATTTATGCAATTACTCTGTTTCATTAATATTATTTTTTCTAAATGCACTTTGTCTTAATACAACCCCAGCTTTTCTTTGTTTGTGTTGGAATAGTGGCCCTTTTTCTGTCCTTTTTCTTTCATCCTGCTGGGCCTCTATATTTAAATGTGTTTCTTGTGGACATAATATAGTTGTGTCTTTTTTTTTCTTTTTGGACTAATTGATAATCTCTGCCTGCTTGATGAGTTCAAGGTTACTTATATTTAATGTGGTTATGAATATAGTTAAATTTTAGTTATTTTCTTACCATGTGTCTTTTGTTCCTTTGTTCTCTGCTTTTTGTTGTATATGTTCTGCTTCCTTTTGGATTTTTACATTTCTTATGATTTTATTGTTTTTGTTACTTTATTAGCTATAAGTTTTCTTTTGTTACTTTAGAGGTTTCTACAGGTTTTATTTTATACATCTCTAAGTAATCATGTTCTACCTCTAAGGAAAATTGCAACATGTGATGTGCAGCAAGGGCCTTGGGACGATATTATTTTCATTCCTTCTTTTTCATTCTTTATGTTATAGGTGTCATGCTTGTGTTACACTTGTCTTATAAAACTGTGATACACTGCTGTTGTCCTCGTTTAGTCAACTAAGTTTAAAGAATGTTAAGCAAGAAAATGCCCCATACGTTTACTTATAAATGTTTACAGTGTTTTGTTTTTTTTTTGTTTGTTTGTTTTTTTTGAGACAGGGTCTCGCTTTGTAGTTCAGGCTGGCTCTGAGCTCACTATGTAGCCCAAGCAAGCCTTGAACTCAGCAATCCTCCTGTCTCTGCCTCCCAAGTGCTGGGATGACAGGCGTGAGCCACCATGCCCGGCCTACAGTGTTTTTTATTCTTTAGTGTAGGCCCATGTTTCCATCTGGTGTACTTTTTTTTTTTCTGCTTAAAGATTTCATCCAATACATCTTGTATTATGGTTCTGCTGGTGATGAATTCTTTCTACCTTGGTATATATGAAAATACATTTATTTTGTTTTCATTTTTGAAAATGTTTTTCTTTTTTAAAATGGACTTTATTGATACATTTTATATATACATTATGATCACATTCAACCTGGAGAATTTGTACCTGTATGTGATGCTCCTTGTCTCTCATTCTTTCCCATTCCCAGCCTTCCCTACAACCCTTGTCCCCTGTATACATAAGCTTTGTTTCCTTTTTTATCTTTACTGTCAAAGTTTTCTTTCCCTTCTTTATTTTCCCTTTCGTCTTTCCCCTTCCCTTTTGGTCTTCCTATTTCAGAGTATCACCAAACACTTCAGAACTAATTTACACCTTCAGTTTCTCATACTAGAGAAATGATACAGTATTTACACATCTTTGTCCTATTTATTTTGCTTATATCTTATTATACTTATTAAGTATGTCTTCAAGATACATCCATTTGAGTACAAATGACTCCAGTCATTCTTTATGGCTGAGTAATTAAAATTTCTTAGGAACAAAATTCTACATTGACAATTTGACTTTTTTCTTTCAGGACTTGGGCCATTTATTCCATATACTTCTCACTTGCCTTAATTATTTCAAGAAATCAATTACTAGTAGCTTTGTTCCTATTTTTATAAGGTATTACTGTTGTCTTGCTGCTCTAAGATTTTCTCTTCAGCTCTGGCTTTGAAGAATTTGATTGATGACTTTGCATAATTCTTTTCATAGTTCCTGTGCTTTTAGTTCTTTGGGCTTCTTGAATATATATAATTACAATTTGCATTAACTTCAGAAAGTTTTCAGTCCTTATTTTGTGCACTCTGTCCTCTCCATGCACCCTTTGGTACAATGTGTTGGTACATTGTTTTTGCTGTGTCAAAAGAAATCCAGCCTCTTGTGTTCATATTATAAAAAATACAACTGTGTTTTTATTTCTGAAAAATATTGAATATGTAAATCAGGATATAAATTTTGATTTGCTCTTGGGTAGACTAGTGATACTTATGAGAATCATATAATTTACATCTAAGCTCTTGTGACTTCTGTCACTGTCAGTTCTAAAAGTACCCTAACTTATGTTACTAATACAAAAATCTTCCTACCAATTACTGAATCAATAATAATCATAAATTCTCCTACTCATTATTACCCTTGCTTTCCAGGGTGAAAAATGCCATTTGATTTTTGGAATAACAATATAACTCTTAATCAGTTACTTCTGACATTTTAATTTTATTTTAAAATGTTGACACAAAATAAATTTTCAAATACTAATAATTTTAGAACTTGAAAAATTATATATATTTATAAAACTATTATATAAGCCTTCAAATATTGCTATCTATCTTTTACTATGTATCTGGGAGTATTTTACTCCTTATTTTGCAAATGCTTTTTTATTGACATGTTTTGAATATTTTCTGTGTTAGCTTTAATAGTTCCCTTTCATTTGTGGCAGAATATACCTGATATGGACATACTTAACCATCTATAATCAGATTCCTCAGACTTTTAAATAGAATTCTTTTTCTAAGTAAAGATATCAGTATCCACCACATCTCTTTTCTATTTGACATTAAACAGCTTTCGTGTTTGCATTTTATTTACTGAACTTTCTGGATTTTTTGCACGCTTCCAGTTGGCATATTTAGATGATAATTTCTGGCTGAGGTAAAGTCTGATTGCTTTGAAAGGTTTACAGAAGCAGTCTCTGTGAAAGATTCTTTGTTCAAATTCAGCCCAGAACCAAGCCAACAGGTCTCTGCAGCCTCACTGCATTGTTCCTTTGGCCACGAGGTGTCAGACTCTTTTCTGTAGACGTTTCAGAAGAATGCCTCAATTCACACTAGGCTGACAAGATTGGCATAAGTGAATACCACAAATAGAGTCTATTTTGTGAGCACACTTCACAAAAATGTTTAGATTCATGTTGATGCTTATTTGTGAAGTTGAGGTTGGACATTGATGTTCATGATGTGAAATGAGCCCTACGTATTCAGAAGCATGGTTTAGAGTTACTAAGGAACTTCCAATACTGTAACAAAATGCTTTGATGGAAAGAACTTTCTAGAACAAATAAGAATGAAAAGAATATCACCTTTAAAATAACACAAATGTGCCACACATTTAATATGGTTTGTTTTAAAAGCTCAAGGTGTCTCCTAAGATGCTATCAGCTTATCACACCAGCCAAGGAGGAAAGGTTAGTGCCAGGGGTCACGGGGCTCTGTGCACTCCCACATTCCCTAAGAGAAAAGGAAAGTCAAATGCCTACTGTGAAAATCCCACAGGGAGCAGCCCACAGTAGGAAGAAGGAAGTGGGCTATGTGGCAGTGAGAACTTCCAACTCCGGCTACATAAAAAGCAGAGGCAGAATGACTAGGAGTTGTATCACTTGAAGCAAGTTCAAGGTCAGCTTACACTACGTAGTAAGACTGTATTCAAAAAATCGTAAACCAACAGTAAAACCCCCACGAAACAAACAAAGACACAAAGAAAGAAGGAAGGATAGGGATGGTGGTGCATGCTGGTAATCCCGGCTCCTTAGAAGGCTTCGAGGCAGAAGTTTTACATGTTTGACGCCAGCCTGGACAATTTAGCAAAACTTTATCTCAAAATAAAAATTGAAAAGGGTTGGTTCATAGTTCAGTGGTGGTGTATCCAGGGTTGACTACATAGTTATCACTATTACCACCACAAGAAAGAGAGAAAGAAAGAAAGAAAAGAAAGAAAGAAGGAAAAAAAGACAGAAGAAAGAGAGACAGAGAGAGAAAGAAGCAAAGAAAGAAAGAAAGAAGAGAGATCAAGAGACAAAAGAGAAAGAGAGGAGAGAAAGAGAGAGGGAGGGAGAGGGAGAGAAAAAGAGAATAAAAAAATGTAACGGAAGAGTTAAAGGATATTTCACTTCCCTTTAGACCTTAGTTTTCTTTGTGAACTCACAGCTCTAGTGAGGAGGATGGATTACTTGAGGATATTTAGTCTAAATTATTTGTGTATTCATTTTTCTTATTTCATCATTTGGGTAGTTAGCGATTCCTCACAAAAATCTTTATCTAGTTTCACTAATTATTTATTAGTGATTCCTCACAAAAATATTTCTCTATTTCACTAGTTATCTCATTAATAAATTGTTAAGTTGACCATCAGTGTCCTTGTAAGAGACTGAAACTATCTCTTTCCTTCTTTTTTGCTTCTATGTGTGTCGGGTGGGTAAAATCCCTTACACAGAGCAAGCAGCTTCCATACCAGGTGTGGCGAAGTCATAATGAGCACGTTGTAGTTTCTGAAACAGTCTCGTTAAAAGGAAGACTGATAAACTGAGGCACAAAGGGTAGCACGTAACAGAATATGCACTACACACACAACAGTGTGAGGTAAAATGGTTTGTTGCATTCGGTAGGTTTTTTAGGCCGTCAGTGCCACAGCCTCTGTAATCATCTTAGGCCTGTGTTTTTGTTGTTGAATTGACTGATGGGAAATAACAAAGAAAATTTTCATTTCACTCACAGTTAAATTTAAATAGTCTGACCCCATTTTAAGGAATATTATTTAAGATATCCACTTAATTACTATTTTGAGCTTTTATGTTTGAGGTAATTATTTTTTGAGCTTTCCTACATGAGTTTCGCTATTAAATCTTAGTTAGTAAACAACTTTCCTTCTTGTATGAGAGGATCCTCTCCTCTTCTCAAGAGCGAGCATATCTCATCATGATTTTTTCTTAATAAAGACTCCTCTAAGATTGCCATTTACAATTCTCAAAGTAAGTGACCTTCTCTTAATGCATACATCTTAAATTTATACTTTAGATTTTTTCAGCTTATTCAACTAAATTACTGCAGTTTGTGCCACACACTCAATAGAAACCAAGTTGCTAATATAAAACTGTTGGGATATTTAAAACACTTTTCCCCTTAGTAACATAGGCCAAATGACACTAACTTCTCAAAGAATCCCTACGAAGGAAAGTATAGTTATCATGGTCAGAGCTTGGATTTGGCAGTATGATGTGTGGATCTGAATCCAAACTGCGCTGATTAGCAGCTGTGTGGAACTGGACAAGTTCCTCTGTTTCTCTGGGTAGAGTTAGCATGTCTGGAAGCTGTCAATAAATAGCATGCTGCATGTTGGGTTGTCATGAAAATTAAATAAACTGATGCAGACAAAGTATTGCGAATAACAAATGATACACTATGGAGCAAAATAAAATAGGAAACAGGGAAATAGATCTTGTGCAAAAGGGAAGAGATGGAGAGGAGTGAAAGAAGGAAAGAGGGACGAAACAAAAACTAATTGAGATGTGTCATGCACCTGTACAAGCTCCCCAAAGTGATTAACCATTATGTACTGCAAACATGGACTAATACAATTAAAAAGTAAATTAAAAGTGAACAGTACCTGAGATGTCGTTATTGTTTAAGTTTGGAAAACATTTTAAAAGAAAATCCAAGAAAAATGTATCCCATAGTCTTTAATATTTGTGCTATTATAAAAGATGCTGGCAGTTTAGTAGTTAACAGTTATATGGAAATATATAATGTAAAATGATCTCTAATGCAGTAATGGCATCTTTGATGTTATTTGCATTATCTCAATTGTTGTAAGATTTTCTTAAAATATTTGTCCTTGGGTAACTTAAAAAGGTGTAAATCAGAAAATATTGTTGATAGCACAAATATGTAAACATTTATTTTATTTAGATGCTACTAAAATACCCCATATTGAATGGTCGAAGTAAGGATTTATTTCTCAGTTTTGGAGTGTGGGAGGCTCAAGACTGACACAGATCACATTTGGTGGAAGATTTCTTCTTGGTTTGCAGATAGCTTTCTACTTTATCCTCACACATGGGTGCAGAGCTTTTCTGTATCTTTTATTAAAGGCACCAATTTCCTGTATAGGGGCCCCATTCTCATAACCCAATTACCTCCAAATTTCACCAGTTCCTGATTCTCTTATACTGAGGGCATAAAATGCAACACCTCAATTTAAGGAAGACATGACCTGTAAATTACAGTCTCATAGAATCTATATTATTTATACTTTCAGCAATACTAAGCATTTTTTTTAAAAAAATGTCTATATAAAATGCCTTTATCTTTTTTAAAAAATTGAATTCTTTATTTGTACAATTTATATACATCTCACAATCACATATAAAATTGGGGAATTTGTACCAGTATATGACACAAGTTAGTTCTTATTTTTACCCATATCCCTACCCACCCACACCTCCCCACCCCCTTTATACATACTCTTTTATTTTCTTTCTGTATCATATTTACTCCTTCCCCTCATTACATTCCTACACCAAATTTCCTAGGGAAATTTCCCACTCTATAAAAGCTGTCATACTTTCTAGAGCTCATTTGCATCTACAGGTGTTCATGTCAAAGAGAAGATCCAGAATTTGCCTGTCTGTGATCTATTGATTTCACTTATTAGTATATCCTCCAGGTGTCTCCATTTGCACCTAAATGGATAGATCTTGTCATTCTTTATGGCAGAGTAATACTCCATTTTATAAAAAACCACATCTTTATTCACTCTCCAGCTGATGGGCATTTGGGTTGTTTCCAAGATTGAGCTATCACGAACTGAGCTGCTATGAACAAGGGTGTACATCTGTCTTTCCACTGTGATTTTTAAAATTCTTTCGGGTATATTCCTAGCAGGGGGATAGCAGGGTCAAATGGGACCCCTAGTCCTAGTTTTCTGAGGAATCTCCACACTGATCTCCACAATGGTTGCACAAGTGATGTTGAACATTTCTTCACATGCTTCTTGGCTGCTTTGACTTCTGTCTCTGAGAAGTGTCTGTTCATTTCAGATGCCCATTTTTGAATTGGGTCTTTGAACTTGGGGAGGCTGATGTGTTTGTGTTCTTTATATATTGTAGATAATAGGCCTTTGTCTGATAAACAGCTAGTGAAGATTTTTTTCCCATGTTGTTGGTTGTCTTTTAGCAGTGCCAGTGACTTTTGCTGTGCAGAAGCTTTTCAGTAGGATGAGATCCCATTTGTTGATTCTTTCTGCTAGTTCTTGTGCTATAGAGGTTTTAAAGTCTCTGCCTAAGCCAATGTCTCCAAGAGTTTTACCAAGCTTGTTTTCCAGCAGCCTTATTGTTTCTGTTTTAATGTTTAAGTCTCGTATCCATTGTGAGTTTAGTTTTGTGCAGGGTGAAAGAGATAGGTCTAGCTTTAGCTTTTGGCAGGTTAAAGCCCAGTTTTTCCAGCAACGTTTGTTAAAGAGGCTGTCTTTCCTCCACTGGGGTTGTTGCCTCCTTTGTCAAAGATAAGGTAATGCCTTTATCTTTACTGATAATGTTTGGAATTTTATTTCAAGTCTAGCTCATTTAAAAGTGAGAAAAGCCAATGGGCAGTTTTTGCCTGTGTTTCCTTATACATTTTCTTATATCTGTTTCATTCTAATCAGTTTCTTCTTCCTTTTATAGATAAAACCTCTCAGTTATCGTTTGTGGCATTTTAATGATTTTTAATCTTGAAAAAAAATTGAAACAGAGTCTTGCTAGTAGCCCAGGCTGGCTTTGAACTTGCAGCAATTCTCATGCCTCAGCCTCCTGAGTACTAGGCTTACAGGTTTGTACCAATGTGTCCAGCTTCCCCAATTTTTTTTGTTACCCTGACATGTTATTTTTCTGTGAGGTCATCATACTTTCTACTATTACCATGCTTTTTTGTGTACCTGTGATGTAAGAACATGCAAATAATTATTTTACAAGCAAGGAAACTACTTGAGAAACTAAAAGAAAAAAAAAGAAATCTTCAGTATACTGAAGATTTAGTAGAAATTCAGAGGAAATCCTGGTCAAAGTCCTATCTGTTTATACAAACTAGCTTTTTTCTGGATGTGGCAAGCAGGTTCTAGGGTGGTTGCATAGTCCCTAACTATTTTTGTAAACCAAGAAAAGCAAGTTTTTGGCCTTGAGCATGGGGAGAACCTATTATATGTTTTAACCAATAGTACACAGCAGAGGTGTTGGGATGTATTGATAACACATATGTGACCGTATTACTAAGACTGTTAGGCCTGTCTGTGAGAAGACTCCTTCTGTCCCACTTACTCTGAAGAGAATTGTTAGAAGTCCACATGGTAAGAAACTTGCATCTTCAGTGTGACAAATCATCAGCTACTCGTTACTGCTAATAGCCAGGTGGGAAACCAAGTAGACCTTTCTCTTCCCAACTACTGCAAAGTCACCTCAAGGGTCTGGATGGAGTCAGCCATCTTGGTCATTCAGAGCTGTTTCCCTGTGGGGGGGCCTGGGCTTCAGCCTTGCCAAGTGGGAAGCAGCTCGGTGTATTTCCTGTTGACCTTCTTCCTGTTGGTCAGGTGAGCCCCGGAAGCAGATGTTACTAGGTTATGATGCCTGTTAACAAGGGTTCCAGATTCTCTTTGGTTCTGTTGCCGAGGAAGTGAGGTCATGTCTTGGTATCCACAACCTGAGCAAATCCTGAGAAGAAGACCCAATGGCTCATCTTTGTCTTCATCATGAAATAAATCTGACTACTATTTTATTTGTATTATTTTTATTCATCTAAGTATCTATGTATATTACTTTTAAATTATCTATCTCATTTTATTTATTCTGCAGTACTAGGACTTTAACCCAGCATCTTCACCCTGATGTACACCCTAAGACTTTTTTTTTTCAGACACCCAGAAAAATCTCATTAAGTCACTAAAATGACCAGGTTGGGCTCCACCTCGTGCTCTTCAGCCATCATGGGATTTCTGGGATTCTAGCCAGGCAATGGCATCCATAAATTTGGTGAGCTTTTATACAAACAGCATAAGTAAACCTAGAAAAGTTTCTGGGTATAGGTATTGTTTGCATCTTAACTTACACTGACACTGCAGATGGCACACACCATGCTGGGGGTCTTTCCCATATGATGGAGTCATTTTATCAGAAGATGAAGTGCTTTGCATTTTCATTTAGAGAGCTGTGAAGCGTTATGGTGGGATGATTTTCCTTCCTGGCTAATATCATTCTAAGAAAAGAAAACAAGAAGCCATTTTGTATACTTACGTGTATAGTATCTCTCAAGGGTAGAACATAGAGCTTATTAGTGCAAATTGATGAACACATGGAGAGAAGGGAAGCCATGTTCAGGATGGATCCTTTGCTTCTGTCAGAATAAACTGCCAACGTGTCTCAGGATTTTCACTGACCAGGTTAACAGTTCATTGGTATGAGTTGGGAGCATCATGAGAATAACTGGCGTTTCAGAAACAAACATTCTTCCAGGCTTTGTCAGATTAATAAAATTCTCTATGACTCTTCTTTTTCCTTACTTTAATGTTTATTTATTTGTGGGATTTTAGAACAAAAATGCTCTTAGTAAAGATTAAAATTTGGGGGGTAAATATACAAAGAAACTAATACAACTCACTCCTCATCCTCTCGCGGTAGAAGAGATTAAGACCCTACGGTGATTAGAAGATGTGGTGTAAATCAGTAGGGGGAGGCGGACTGGGGAAAGGTGCACAAGCCGTTGGCACACTGGCAAGTGCCCGAGTCCAGTGGCATGGAGAGTGACACACCGTGCCATCAACGTCTTCTGGACGCCTTTATCAAAGAGAGACAGTTAAGATGGAGGGACTCGTGGGCCGGAGATTTAGCTCAGTGGTTCCGGTGACTGCCTTGCAAGCACAAGGTCCTGAGTTCGATCCCCGGTAACCACATACAATGCTGGGTGTGGAGACTCACGCCCACCAGCCATCAATACCACGTACCACAGTGCTGGGCATGGTGGCTCACGCCTGTAATCCCAGCACTTGGGAGGCAGAGGCAGGAGATTGCTGAGTTCCAGGCTTGCCTGGGCTACATAGTGAGCTGAGGGCCAGCCTGAACTACAAAGCGAGACCCTGTCTCAAAAAAAAAAAAAGATGGAGGGACTCAGGGTATGACATTTCTTCTGTTCTTAGGTGACATTTCTTCTGTTCTAAGGTTAGGGTGTGTAAGGCTGGGCTCCTTAACAAAGCAGAAGTAAGTAGTAGGTCACAATTGTTTGTCATAGCAAATGTAATTTTTTTTTTAAACTCTCTCAATGTCCAGATGTTATACACATTTTCGGTGGTAGGAAACTTACACAGTACATGTACACATGATAGCTAAACTAGTGCATTCCATTTGGGGAACATGCAAGTCAGCTTCGGCATAGAAGAATTAAGTGGCAGAATTGGGCTTTTGAGTGTTTTCCCATCTGTGAGGTGCTGGTCTAATTGTTTTATATGTGTTAATGCATCTAATTATTATAAGAATCTTGTGATGCAGGTATAATTGTAGTGGTTTCTGTTTATTAGAAGAGGAACCCAAGGCCCGAGGGGTAGGTCATGGGCCCAGGTCGCCGAGCGAGGCGGTGGTGAGGCGAAGATGGGAGCCCAGGTAAGGTGGACCCGGAGCTTGTGCTCTGGACCAATGTTCCTTGTCATCCTTTTTAATGCTTATGCAGAATGACAGTATTCTCCATGAAGACATGCCTGCCTTATCTAAAATACTGACTGCTCAGAAATATTTTAAGATTTGTCTATTTCTAATTGAGAATCCATAATCATTTAAACAAATTAATGAACTCAGTACTGTTGAAACATCAGAGGACTATTTTTCAACTCTATTTTGAAAGCAGAAAATGCTTTTTCTGCTTCACAGATTCTCTGGAACCAAGTGCTTTCTGCGCCGTATTCTTTTCACTATAGCTAAGTCTTTCTCAGGGATTGTTGTTATAGACAAGTGTTTGTATGTTTTCTCTCTTGATTTAGGAATTCACAGTGCATTCGAACTCTTACATTCTGGGCAATGCCAGGGTTGCAACACTAATTATCCATAAAATGCAAAGTGTAAAGAAGGAAAAAACCCACATGATTGTATTTAGAGAAATGATGTTTTAAGACCTTGTTTTAAATTAAATATTTTATGTGGCTGCTCGGGCATTTTGCTGGTAAAGTTACTTTGCTAGGAAAAGTATTACTTAATGAAAAAGCCTAACATCTGTTTTTCAGGAAACCAATGTGAGGTGGAGGTCTAGCAGGCGATACCACAAAAGATACTTCACTGTGACTGAACTTCTGGGAGAGGAATAAGTCTCTTCTGGGATATGAGTTTATAAACCTCAAAATCAAGCTAGTGCCAAACTTCGCTTGCATACATTTAAGTCATTACATAAATTGGATAGCTGGAGGGAGAACTCTTTGCCTTTCTTTAGTAAACAAATTGTTTGCAAATATCCATACGCTAGAAAAAAGCAATGGCTTGCCTACAGAGAGTTGGTGTGCTAGTTTTAGATGACTCTTTTCTGGTCACTAACCAACTCACATAAGAACCCTGGTATAATAATTATTTGATAGTTTGAATTGTCCAGGCATTTGTAATTTTTTTAAAGATAGCATTTTTCTGAAAATATTCTGTAACATGATATTTTCACCCTCTGCTGTTCCTTTCTTGGTTGTATCAAGGGTTTCTCTGAATTACTGCTTAATTTATGAGGCTCATATTTTCTACACCTATCTTATTCTGTGGGTCACAAAAGGAATGCAAAAATATGTCCCCACTGAGGCATCAACACACTTTAGTGTGCATTCAATGAAATTAAAGCAACTGGTAAGGAGTCTAATTCTTATTTACATTTTGAAATGATGGCAACAGAAGGCTTTTTTTTTAATCTGTGTAATAAATGCAAGGCCCACAGCGAAACGCCTCTGAAATTCTAAGGAGTATATGGGCTGCTTAATTTTAAATTCTCATTGATGGATTCAAACTCATATTACTGATTCGATCTTCTTTGGTTAGAGGAAGAATAAAAAATACCATAAAGAAGAAAATACAGTAATCCATTTTCCTCTCAACAGTGTATAATTTGGGCAGGCCATTAATTGGTATCAGTGTATGTCAAAGAGATGTACAATGTGTAACTGCATATATCAAGGTAAAGAATATATTTTATTTTAAATTCAGTATATCAGTTAAGACTCTTTTGACTTTAGAATATGTGCTGTTTATTTTTCTAAGGTTTTAAAAATATATATATATATTTTTTCCCTTGAAGAAATGTTGAGAACTGACACTGAGATAGAGCTTAAATTGTGAGAATACATGATTATAGTGAAAAATACTTAGAACTAATACATATTTGCCTTACATTTTATTGGGATTTGGTGACTAAGCTGTTGTCCACAAAAGAACTAATCCATTATGAATTAAATTTTGAGTTGTACTCGTCATTTCTTAGAAATCAATTTAAGGCATCTGTTTTTAATTGCATTTTTTTGTTTTTTTTTTTGAGACAGAGTCTCACTTTTGTAGTTCAGGCTGGCCCTGAGCTCACTATGTAGCCCAGGCAAGCCTCGAACTCAGCAATCCTCCTGTCTCTGCCTCCCGAGTGCTCGGATTACAGGCGTGAGCCACCACACCCGGCACTGTGGTATGTGGTATTGATTGCTGGTGGGCGTGAGTCACCATGCCCAGCTTTGTATGTGGTTACCAGGGATCGAACTCAGGGCCTTGCGCTTGCGAGGCAGGTGCCGGAACCAGTGAGCTAAATCTCTGGCCCTTTAATTGCATTTTTACATGTAACTAAAACATAACAGTATATAATGTTTGGTATAAAAAGGATACATGACTTCTAGTCTCTTAAGACTTTTATGTTCTTAAAAAATGAAGAACTAGGGCCAGAGATTTAGCTCAGTGGTCCCGGCACCTGCCTAGCAAGGACAAGGTCCCTGATTCGATCCCTGGTAACCACATATAACAATACCAGGCGTGGTGACTCATGCCTGTCATCCCAGCACTCGGGAGGCAGAGGCAGGAGGATTGCTGAGTTCGAGGCTTGCCTGGGCTACATAGTGAGCTCAGGGCCAGCCTGAACTACAAAGCGAGACCCTGTCTCAAAAAAAAAAAAAAAAAAAAAAAAAAAAACAAGGCAAACTTCCCATTCCACATGCAAATAAATGTCATAATAAGACCAGTTATCATTTGCTGGACAATTCCAGATGAGGATTATAAGAGATGAAGTATACTGAGTTTTCCTGAGAAAGTAGAAGCCTCCGCATTGCCATTAACTTGACAGAGTTTATCATTCTGAGCTTTCTCTAGACTGCCCGTCATCTTTACTTCCTCTGGACAGTCGTGATGTCTAACAGTGATTTGCAAATTCATTGTGCAGTGAGTTAACCCACTGCTTAGGTGTGCTTTGCTGGAGGGGTCTTGCTACTCCGAGTCCCTGAGAAGCACCTTCTGTGGTGCTGAGATGACAAAGGGCAGTTCACTGGGGAGTGCTTTGGGGAACGGTATGAGGAAACCAAAAAGGGGCCTGTGGGGAAGGTAAAGCGTGAGGGAGAAATCCGACAGACTCCCCGCCACGCCCTGGGGGCTGGGCCTGGCCTCTCCTGCCGGCGGTTCGGAGGGACCAAACGCAGTGCGTGGGCGGAGCTCCGCAGACACCTCTAGGTGGCGCCAGGCGAGCTAATGCCCCAGCCGCACAGGCCAATAAGCCGCCTCTGTAGCCTCGGTCCTGCTTCTCGGCTTCCTGTTCTTTCGCAGATGGCGTGAGAACACTGCGGAGAGTCTGACGGGGTTATTGTGAAAAATGGGTGAGTTAACACATGCAAAGCACCGCAGATAGCAGTTCTCGGAATGGGGAGTTTTCCATTAATTTTCAGCTATTATTTTCAATATAGTCTCTAAAATATTGTAACAAAGCTCTTTTGGAAACTTACCTGTATGGATATTTTTTTTTTCTGTACACTTGAGAAGAGGCTAGTGACAAATAACCGAATCTCTAATTGCTTAAAGCAACAAAGGAATTATTTCTTGGGCAGGCTACATCCCCAGGATGTATCATCATCCTCGTGCTCACCGTGACGAGCCGTCCCTGGACGGATCATCGCTACCCTTGTGGCAGGTGAAAAATGTAGCCGTTGAAACCCGTGCTGACGCTTAGAGAACTTCTCCTTTGAAGTGATGTATGTCATTTCCATTCATATTTTACTGTGCAAAATAAATCACAGGGGTATATACTTATCCTAAAAGATGGAGGGGAAGTATAGCCTCACACTTTGCTTGCAGAGCAAACCAGAAATACTTCATAAATAGCATTACTTACTACTATAACTTAATAATTAAAAATTACACACTTAATTAAGAAAGCTAACTTTTTTTTTTTTCTTTTTGGAGACAGGGTCTCGCGTTGTAGTTCAGGCTGGCCCTGAGCTCACTATGGTGCCCAGGCAAGCCTGGAACTCAGCAATCCTCCTGTCTCTGCCTCCTGAGTGCTGGGATGACAGGCGTGAGCCACCACGCCCAGCATTATATGTGGTAACTGGGGATCGAACTCAGGTCCTTGCGCTTGCGAGGCAGGCGCCGGAACCACTGAGCTAACCCTCTGGCCCGAAAGCTAACTTTTTTGAGCACTATGTGCCAGGCAACATATAAAGAATAGTTTTGTGAAGGCTCACTAATACTTTACATTTAAAAACCCCCGAGGCTTAGAGCAAATTAACATTATAAATCTGGGTAGTGGTAGACATGGACTCTAACTCAGATCTATCAAGTTGCAAAGCTTAAATTCGGAATGGGACAGTCACTGTCATGGGCACGTTATGGTTAGAGTTCTTTTCATTGCTATGTGAGATTTTGTGATCTCTTCTTTAGCATGAATACAGCACAATATTGAAGAAAGTCTGGTAGCAAGTAGGACAGCAAGCCTGGGGTCTGGCCCAGAGGAGGGTTCCATATGCCTCTGAGCCAGCACTGTATAATTCAAGGGCCCATCAGACCCCAGAGAGATTTTTGAGGTCTGTTTGGAGCACTTGTTCCAAATTTATGTTCCAGGGTTTCCCTTCTAAACTATATATTTGCAGGATTTGGAGTTGGGTTGTGTACTGCTGAAATGGAAGGGAATTTTGAAAGGGACTGCAATTAAATTAGAGATTTAGCCTTCATTACTTTTTTGAGAAACTTCCTCTTTCGATTGAGCTGGAGCAATGGCATTGCCAACTCTCACGGTTTATCAGACAGTAAATGAGTCTTGAGCCTGGCTTCCATCTCATCATGATGCTAGTAGATCTTTAGAACTGGAAGCATGAGGTTGCCTGGTCTGGTGACATTTTATTTTCAAAGGTTTTAAATGCTCTCACAGCTCTATCATCTTGATTTTGTGCACTAGAGAAGCTCAGCATCTTTGTTCTTTTCATTGTACTTTACTCCTAACCTACCCTAGGGTTTTTATAGCTTGTTACACGGAACGTGTGTTCACAGTGGCTCTAAATGTTGATGAGGCAAATGCCTGCATCCCCATCTGGTAGAAGAAAAAACACGTTGAGAGAAGGTATGTGGCTTTCCCAGGGTCACGTAACTGGTAATACCAATTTCAATTTAGAAGGAAGTTTCACTGATTTATTTTTCTTCCCACCTAACTATATTACTTATTACATTCTTTTGAATATCCTTGAGTTGCAAGTACTCATATTTTTTGAACTTTTTACAGTTTATTAATCTTCTCATGAAAACTCGCACAATCGCTGCAGACAGGACTGCAAAAATCTTTACTCCTTCGGCTCTTACCCAGCCCCAGCCGTGGCCTTTGAGTGGCCTGACTTTCTTCATTCCCTTCTTGCCTTCCTCCTATTGCTCTCTTGGCATCTTCTTCTCACACAGGCCATGTCTTGCAAGTCTATGCTTGGGGTCATTTTTCTTTGCATAATCCAAGGAATCATAAATCAAGCCGAAGCCAGTTGTCTTGCCACCGCCGAAATGGGTTCTGAATCCAAACACAAAAACGGTATCTGCTGTCGTCTTGTACATTTTGGTGGGTTTTTCTCAAACTTCTGTCTTGGGTACTGTTGCTCTCCCAAGGTGCAGGACACCGAAGAGCATGTGTTTCCTTTGACGTAGACGGTTGGTCATGAACTTCCGGGTCCAGATAGTTACCGTGTTATTCATGGTAACAACGGCTCTACAGGAAGCCAAGGAAGAAAAGAGCAAGTGTTTCTATTTGAGGATAAATTCTGGTCTTAGAAATATTCAGAATAGTCCAAAATCAAAGATAAAGATGGTGACCATATTAGATAACACTATTTTTGATCAACAAACTAACAATTTTTTGAGGCTCCTAAACTGGGACATAATGCATATCCCTACGATATTATTGGTTAGTTTGATTTGAAGAAAATGCATGAATTTTTAAAAAATGGGCATCTTGGCTAGATAGTCATGTGGCTTTTACTTATGTTAAAATCTGAACCAGTTTCAAGGAAATTAAAAACAGAACTTAACTAAAAGCAAACAGTGCAGAGTTTAAACCATGACCATGTTTAAAAACTGAACTTTTATTTTCAGTGATTTTTTTTAAATGAAGTCTAGTATGCAGAAGTCAATTTGTGGATTTGGCCTTTCAGAGGGATTATTTATAAAGGTGGAAGAGAGATGGCAGTTATTCATATCTGCTTGGTGTTATGTGATTTATTTCATTTACTTCTCATAACAGTCTATGAAACAGACAATATTTCTATTTTAAAAATGAGAGAAAGACTCATGGTTTTTAGCAACAATCAAAGGTCAGCTAGCCAGAGCCATACAGCCACAGTAGGAGGCAGAGCTAGAATTAGAATTCCAAGTCTATTTCAAGGCCAAAGTCTTTCTTCTAAACAATACCATCTCTTTTCATCCTTTCAGGAAAGGGTGGAGATGGAGGTGAAGTAGGTTGAGTGGTGGCTTCATTCATAAATGGCTATGCTGAGGGTTCTGGTCATTACAACAAGGGAAGAATAAAACTCATAAAGATTGCAAAGAAGGAGTAAAAGTGTTCTCACTCACAGATTCTTCACATTGGAAATACACAAGATCTCCAAAAGAACTTTGAGAACAAATGAGCAAATTTAGCAAGGGCACAGCAAGTGAGGTTAATATGTAAAAAGGTCAACTGCTTATTTATATTAAAGCAGAAAATGTTGGAATGTGATTTTTTAAAAAAATTCTATTATAAGAACACCAAATATAAAAGGTCTCTGAATAAAGTTGACCCCAAATGACGGCGATGCAGACTATAAAAACAGCTGAGAGAAAACCAAAGAAGACCTAGGCACCTGCCCAGGGATTAGGAGATTCAGTGTTGTTAAGTTGGTGCCATCCTCCAGGTTAGTGGATGAAGTCAGCGTGATCCTATCAAAAATTTGCGCAGATGATTTTCGGGAAATGATCATGCTGACTTTAAAATTGATGTAGAATGATATAATCAAATAAATGTTTAAAAGAATGGAATTGAGAGCTTTATGTTACCTGATTTTAATATTTACAACAAAACTAATAAATAAGAGAGCACAGTTTAGATAAAAACATACATGTATAGATTACAGCAGAATAGAATTCCAGTTGTACTATGTCAGCCGCGTTTTCTATAAAGATATTAAGGCAAGATGATAGAAAAAGTGAAAAGATTTTTAAAAAACTATCCTAGATCAGCTAAGTATTTGTGAATAATGACTTCAGCCTCACAATACATAGAAAATTAAATTAAAATGGATCATAAATTTAAATGGAATATCTACAACTATAAATTATCTAGAAGAAAATATAGAGTATGAGAATTTGCGAACTTGGGGTAGGGAAAGTTTTTTTTAGAACAATGGAAGCATGGAACATAAAAGCAATTGACAAACTGAATTTCATCAAAATTTTAAACATTCCTTTTTAGAAAGATATTAATAAAATGTGAGATAGAGTTTAATACACATTTATTAAGAAAATGATAGCAGATCACATCTGGAATATGTAAGAGATACTTATTGCTCAGAAAATGGACAAAAACTAAATAGGAAAATGTCCAAAATGTAAATAGACACTTAATCAGAGTGAAGACATATGCAGCAAATGAAGCACCATAAGAATCACTGAGGAAATGCCCCTTACAGCTGTCATGAAATGCTATTATATGCATGTGTACCAGAATGCCTCGGTACATACAAAATGACCACACCCTCAAAAATGGGTGAGAAGGGGGAGGCGACTGAACTTTTACATACTACTAGTAAGGATATGAAATTTGACAACCACTTTGGACAATAGTTTGGTGCTTTCTTAAAAGGTTTCCAGCCTACCATATGACCCAGCAATTTTATTTCTAGACATTTATTCAAAGGACAAAGAGAGAGTTCACAAATGTTCATGGAATTTTATGTGGAATATCCTCCTGCTGGGAAAGGCCCACATGCCATCAGCTGGTGCCCATGACACCTGGCACACATCCACGCAATGGAGTGCTGTACTCCTGGGCACAAAGAGGAAAGCAGGACTGGCACGTGAAGCAGCAGGTATGAAGCTCCCAATAACTACGGAAATAAGGGAAGAACCAGAGGATGTACTGTATTGTTCCATTTTAACCTCGCCAAAAAAATAGGCTAATCCACAGTGACAGACAGAGCATCGGTTGTGTGTGGGAGGCGTGAACGCTTGAATGATATATATTGGGCACAGAGAAACTTTTAGGGGTGATGGAAGTCTTTTATCATAGGGTATGTGTGTTTATGGAAAATTGTATACCTTAAAATGTGCAGTTTTGAGTACTCCAATCAAATCCCAACAAAGCTGAAAGAAGTAGTGTCAGGTCCATAGAATTTCCAACTATGGATTCATGTCTAATGTCATTCTTGAGGAATCCTAAGTTAAATCCCTAACAACATAAATTTGAATGGCATAAATTTGAATTTATTTATATCCAGTATCCAAGCAAACATGTAAAATAGTTTTTAAAAAGATTATAAATCCCTAAGATGAGGAAATAACAATGATAACATTCAGAAAACTAGAAATGATGAGCAAGTAGTTAATTACCTGAAAATAACTTAAACTGGCAGTGAGTAAATTTAAAGACCAACTCTGATGTAATAGACTTCGAAATTTTAAATACCAAGAACTTTTGGGAAGTGCTTAAAGCTGTTTTTGAAGCAGACAGATGCCTGGTCTCCTCTCATTGGCTCCACAATCCTGTGAGACAGTTGCTTTTCCACCCAGTCATGAGTGAAGTTGCTTCCATAGAGAGGGGAAGACAGAGGGCCTTTGGTCTGACAGAATCAAGAAGAGCAGGACGTTGGAGACCTGGAAGGGGGCTCTCGAGGCCTAGACGGTGAACGCAGAGGCTGCTGATCTGCTTCCCTGGGGATTCAAGAAACAGTGCTGGTCAGGCCTTTGAAGAGAAGAGACAGAAAGAACCTTCACGAAGTCTGACCAACCTAAGGGGAAAAGACCCAAAGAGACTGATCTTAGAAACTTGGAATAAACAGCTCATCCAGTGCTCTCAATTGTGAAACTCCTGGCGTAGAAGTTCTGCCCTTGACCACATGGGTTCTGTCTGGTCCTTTTCCTGTATATGAGAGACAACCAGATATGAGAGATTACCAGATGACTGGGAACACTTTTTAAATAAAAGATAATAAAGAGAAACATATAATTTGGTGAAAAAGACATTTAAAATTTATTAATATCGCAGAAAAACTTTTTAGCTATCTATAAATAATAGAATGCTCTGAAATAGTCATAAACAAAAAAGAACTTGAATTTTTTAAAAAATGGAACAGTAAAAAATAAGATCTGATAAAATTAAAGACATTCTTTCCTATAAATACTGTGAAACGAAAACTCAAATCAACTAACCAAACAACCAAACAAAACCAGAAATGGACCATAAAAGAAAAGAAGAAGTCGAAGACCAATCTAAAATAAAGGAATTTCAGATAGAGATTCCAAAGAGGTATAAGAGAGGAATAAGTCAAGGACATTCCTGAAAACAGAAGGATTTTCTAAGATGAAACAAAGCTACAAAGTCATTGAAAATTGATCTCAAGGCCCATTATTAATTTTAGAACATTGGAAATAAAGAGCAGATCCCATAAGCTTCCAGAGGGGATAAACTAAGTTACACAAAAAAGGAATAAGCATTAGAATGGTTTCCAATTTCATAAAAGCAAGAGTAAAAACTATAGAGAAATACAACAGAATGATCTGTATTCTAACAGGAAATAGTTTCCAATCTAGAAATGTATAGTCAAGATTGTCAATGAATTGTAAAGATAATTCAAAACATTTATTCTTTCTTGAGAAGCTAGTGAAGGATATCAAAGCATTACTTAATCTTAAGTTCCTTAAAACAAGATTGTTAACCAAGACAAAGGGAGATATGTGTATATAGAAAATAGGAATTCCATATGAGGAGATAAAGCAACTCCCCTTGGATAGTAAAAGGGAATCTCATTGAGGATAATTAGGCAGAAAGGGTTTTCACTGGAGATTAAAGCCATTTACAGATTTTTAATTGAATTGTTTATTGGTACATTTTATATACAGCTCACAACCACAGTCAGCATTGGGGAATTTGTACCAGTATATGACATGAGTTAATTCTCATTTTTACCCATATCCTTACCCATCCACAACCCTCCACCGCCATATACATGTTCTTTCTTTTTCTTTCCAAATTATATTTTTTCTTTCCCCTCATTACTTTCCCTACCAATTCCCTTTTCATATTTCTTATTTCACAAACTACCATACATTCTAGAACTTAATTTCTTCTACAGGTTCTCATACGAGAGAAAAGATACGGTATTTATATATCTGTGTATTTACAGTTTTTAAGAGAAATGATTTTCAAAAGATACAGTGGATAGAACAGCTAGCTAAGGTAGAGAGGTTTGAAAGAAGTTATTTTTAAAAGTAGGGAAGGATTTGAAGTTGATTTAGGGATAGGTACATAGCAAGTTAAATAAATTTTAAAAACTGATTACTAGCTCCAGGGTAAGCAAAATATTGGATAAGGAGTTTTGAGCATAGATTTTTTTGTATAGGTCTCATTTCTGAATTATGATAATTAAAAGCAGAATGACTTGAATTTTTATTTAACTTCTGGGAAGGAATGGTGCATGAAATATTGTGTGTGTATATATTGGAGAAAAGATTCAGAAGGAGAAAAGATATTGAGGTTCCTTAATATTCTCAATCAGTTAATAAGATTTATCTTTCATGGTCAATTTGACTTTAGAGAAGAGCCAGAAGTTCCACAGTACTAAAGCCAAAGAGCAGCTAGGACAAAGATACACCATCATGTCTTACAAACACCTGTTTTGCTGTTGGATGATAGGCAACAGCAGCATTCACCGTCTTTTTGATCATGTCTCATAAAGAAGTGTCTGGTCATGAGGGCAGAGTATGATTATAGCATTATGAGGTTGGGAGCACATGCAAAAGGGACAGATCACAATGAGACAGGAAACAAAAGGGATTCAGGGGCCAGGTCCCTCTTTTAGTAACAGTCTGCTTGGATAGAACTGAGATTCCATGAGAACTACATTAATCGATCTAATTATCTCCAGGTAGTTTCACCTGTTAGAGATCTCAGTGTCTATCAACATGGCTACACTGAGGACCACGCTTTCAGCATGTGAGCATTTAGGGGACACATACTGTATCCAAATCATGGCAGTGCTCTTATGGTAGGAAGCCTGTGAAATGTGGAAAGTAGATTTCTGTTGTTTATAACCCAGTGTATCGCATTTTCTTATACTACCCTCAATGTCCTAATCCAGTGGTGATAGTAATGATGTTAAGAACAGGTATGTTCAGAGGAGCTCCATTTATCACATCAGGAAGGAAAAAGTGATAAATCTCAGTCTTTATTTTGACTAAAAATGAATTTTATAGGAACGTTTGTACATTATATAAAATAGGAAGTTCTGAGACACTTATGGCAATAGTGTTAACTTGAAAGAGTTTAACTCATAAGGAGGTTTTTCTCCTTTGATCTATTTTCTGAAGAGAATTCAGAGTATATCTACCTCCATATTTCTTGTTCACTGGAATTCTGTACACAATTTCTTGTAGAAACATTTACAGGTGGTTGGATTTACAATACTAACCCTCTAATGGATTTTATCTTTGCTTGTCACTACAGTAATAGAAGAAATCCAGTATTTCCACAGAAAAAATTTTTTAAATGGAATTCTTTATTGGCACATTTTATGTACATCTCACAATCACACATAACATCGAGGACTTTCCACAGAAAAATTTAAATATGCATTCGTGTTGAGCAGCCAGAAATACTCACAACAACATATATATAAGGAACATCAAAATGGGGTGGTAAGAAAGTGAAATCATGAATAGAGATGCTCTTTTAAGGGCAGGGGAGTATCACTATTGGTAAACAATAGATCACAGCAGTTATCTCTTCTTTTAATACTGCAATGCAGAAAAAGTTAAGATATCTAGAGCCCATCCTGATTTGATCAAGTTCCTAGGTTAGAAGAAAATAAAGACATAGGTAAGAGAATTTTCAGGAAGTCAGTCTGAAGAAACAGAGATGTTGGACTCTGCAGAAGTGTGAGGAAATGAGTTCTTGGTCTCCTGATATGGGGCTCAAGAAACTGCTGTGTGTGTGTGTGTGTGTGTGTGTGTGTGTGTGCATGTAGAATATGTGGAGCCTATAAAAATTAGAAACTGCTTATATGTAATTTTTATATCCTGTCAAACCTAGTATCAGTGAATGTCTTCAGATTTTACAATTAATTAGAAAATAAACTTTGAGGAGTAAAAATATAAACTCTAAATTAAACATCTTAATAATTAAGAACTTTTGCCTTGGGGCAAAGGAAAAATGGAATTATATATTAATTTAATTTAATGAAAAGAAAAATAACTAAAGAATTGACCATTTTCTAAAATTCTAGAAGTAGTAGTGCACATAACTGAATGATCATAAGAATATAGCAAATATAGCCAGTCTATTTTAATAATTTGCACATTGCAATTACATTTTAATATCAAAACAAAATGCCCTGATGCTTTCTCAAATATTGTTTTTCTTTTTTCCAAATATTGTTTTTCTTAGACCAAATTATACATGAAAAAGTGAGATGTTCATACATTTTCAATTTTGTTTTGTTTCCTGCTTTCCATTGTCACATAATATACATATTTATGATTATAATGTGATGTTTTCATTCATGTGCATACTGTGTTGAGATAAAATAAGTGATTAACATATCTGTCATCTTAAATATTTATCATGTGGTGAAAATATTCAAAATGTCTCTTCTATCTACTTTGAAATATTTGATGCTTATTGTTAACCATGTAAAGTCATGCTGTGCAGTGTAATGCCAGAACTTATTTTTCTCATCTAATGTGGAATTTAGTACCTAATGAACATCCTCACAAAATTAGTTACTTTTCCTGTCACTGGAACACAGTATTTGATGCTTCAACTTGATGGAAAAGAAGTTTAATTTGGCTCATGATTTCAGAGGGTTTAGTCTAACTGGTACCAAGGCAGAAATAGCATGACAGAAGGAAAAGGAAACGTGGAAAGCTTCTCAACCCATGGCAGTCAGGAAGCAGGGAAAGAAGGGAGTAGTCAGAGATAGGAATACATTCGTCCAGGTCAGGCTCCCCAGTGGGTGAGCCATGTTCCCCAAATGGGCTCATCTCCAAACAGCTCGTTCAGCTATATACACTCATCCACCAACTGATATGTACAGTGCCCATGATGCAGCCACCTTTAGAAAACTCCACCTCCAAACACATGAGACTTCTGGGGGACATTTAGAGATGAACAATAGCATTCCATCCTTCACTCTACTCTTCAAAGCTTCTGGAATATTCTATTCTTAACTTGTATAATATCGAGCCTTTTAGATTCCATGTATGAGGAAGGTCATATTTGTCTGTCTGATTTAATTAACAACACAGTGCCCTTCAGTCTCAAACATGATTTTTACCCCTTTTTTTATGGTTGAAAAGGTCTTCCATTATGCTATATACTGCATTTTCTCTTGTATTCATTATGTGTTGATTGACATTTATTTGATTCTATGTCTTGATTATTGTGAATAGCTAGTGAACAAGGGAATACCTGATAATCATCAAAAAGACAAAAAGAAAAAAGGAACAAAAAGTAGCAAATACTGTTGAGGATGAGAGAGAGGGAAACTTATGCACTGTTGGTGAGAGGAAGCATCACCATTTTGGAAAATACTATGAATAATC
>PVIC010012252.1:9573-40135 GCA_004025085.1 Thryonomys swinderianus | reverse complement strand
ATGAGGGGAAGGAATAAATATGATACAGAAAGAAAATAAAAGAGCATGTATAAGGGGGGAGGAGGGGGGAGTGGGTAGGGATATGGGTAAAAATGAGAATTAACTTGTGGCATATACTGGTACAAATTTCCCAATGTTATATGTGATTTTGAGATGTATATAAATTGTACCAATAAAGAATTCAATTTAAAAAAAATTTGTTGTTTCTGGGTAATAGAATTTATAATCAGTTTTGAAGCATAATTCCAATAATTAAAATATCTGTGACCTTCAATAGAAAGTTGAAAATTCAGCACCAACATGGTCTGTGTGAAATGGTTCTAGAATGTGTTTTGTTGCCTTTTGATGACTGCTGAAAAAAAAATAGTGTGATTTTTTTAAAAATTTTTTTTGTTCCTCTGTTTATTCTCCTCCATTGCCTAAGAAAATGTTGATTTTTCCAACTGCAATGTCAGGTCTTTAGAGAATGAATGGGAAGAACCAAAAGTAACAAACGAGAGACTAGAGAAAACTGAAGAGTTAAGGAGAAAACTGAGACATAGTGACTGACCTATGTTCAGGGAATTTTGTCTGAGAAAAATGGTGAGAGTTCTGAAAATAGGAAGTGTCTCAGGCCCTGCAGGCTGTAAGTAAATTAGGAAATAAAGTAATGGAAGATTTGGGGCCGGAGGGTTAGCTCAGTGGTTCCGGCGCCTGCCTCGCAAGCGCAAGGTCCTGAGTTCGATCCCCGGTGACCACATACAATGCTGGGCATGGTGACTCACGCCCACCAGCCATCAATACCACATACCACAGTGCCGGGCGTGGTGGCTCACACCTGTAATCCCAGCACTCGGGAGGCAGAGACAGGAGGATTGCTGAGTTCCAGGCTTGCCTGGGCTACATAGTGAGCTCAGGGCCAGCCTGAACTACAAAGCAAGACCCTGTCTCAAAAAAAAAAAAAAAAAGGAAGATTTGAGGAGTTTCAATTTTGATGTTGAGATGAGGGTTGTAGTGTGCTGCTAGAGTTGGTCTTGTGAGATCACATGATACTCTCACCTCAGCCTTCTAAGGAGCTGAGTACACAAGCTTGCAGCACCAAGCCCAGTAGGAAAGTATTCTTCAGAATTTGAACAAAATTAATGTTATTTGAGAGATATAAACTAACTTGTTATATTGCCATCTCTTATTCCATGTACTGTGTGTGTGTGTGTGTGCGTGTGTGTGTGTGTGTTTTAGGGTGCCATGATGCTAACACTGAAGCACATGTGTCATAGAGGTGGCAATTAGAAGAAAGGGTTCAAAAGGGAAAAAAGATTACAGTATTTATTAAACATCAGTCATTACTGTCCTACTTACACATAGGAAATTTTCTAATATTTATAGGCATGGTGTGAGTATAAATAAGTCAGTCACGATTGAGAAATTAACTAGCCCAAACCAAAGGTAGATACAAGACTCCAACCCAGAAATCTTATTTGAAACCTATGAACATTTTACTCTCACCTGCAATCCTTACATAAGCCACAGAAACTGGAATAAGATCAGTGAAATAAAGAATCCTAATAAGATATAAAAAACAAACAAAAATTCTCTTTCAAGTTGAATTTCATACAAATATTTCCACTTTTCAATAAAACATGAAAATTTCATTTTGAGTAGAAATTGGTATAGCTGTGTAAAATAGTCATACACCTGTTTTATAGCACTCCCACAGTATGAATCCATAATGTAATTCATCAAATTGCAATAGTGTAGAAACAATCTTTTAAAATTTATTTTCAGACATTTGTAATTGATCCAGAAAGCAGTTTCTGCAATTGAAATCAAAGTTGCACTTGGGAAATGCATAGGTAAAGAGCTACTTTCTTCATTTGCTGGCCTTTTGCAGCCAAATTCAATTTGTCTAGGCTGAAAATATCCAATAGTAAATGTTCTCATCATACTGAAGCACTATAAACATTGTCACTGAAATATTGTTCAATTCATAATGGAGTCTTCGGGTACAAGCCCCAAAGTATAAATAAATTAGAAAAAAGCATTTTTAGCTCCCAGAATACTGTGCACATTATGATATTATATGATCTGTTTCTGTTATTTCTGAACATAATTATATCAATTTATACCACATAAACCATTAAATCACAATAAGAAAAGGTCATGAGGTGAATTCTGTTCTGTGACGCTTTTATATGTACTAAGTCAATTTTCCCATCAAATGTGCAAATGATTAAGGAAATAAGATGACACAAGAAACAAAATTCAATATAAGTAGGAAATGTGCATCCTGTATGCAATTTATCAGACCTTAAAGGGTAAACATTATAGTTATAAATGAATATTAAGATAACCTGGTGTCATATTTGCTTCCCTTTCTCTGAGAGTGCACAAAGGAGAAAACTGGTCAACCGTAGAAAATTTTTTAATATACCTAAACTTCAGTACACTAATGGAGAGATTTTTAAAACAAAAATAGTTTTCTTGTCTGAAATTATTTCAACATAGTCTTTCAACAAACATACACACACATGACTTTGCACACACACTGTACAATATAATAAAATGAAGATAGTGCAGTTTAAGAGCTGAATAATATTTTTATGTTTACTCTGAATCATTCCAGGCTTCATCTGCATGAGTCATTGTCCATTTTGACATAATGTAGTACTAAGAATGAATGAATGTGGCAGGAAAAAAGATAAGGTAGGATTAGCATTTTTTATGGAAAACAGATCATCAGAATATTATGTAAGACGGTGGTAGAGGAAAGATGAGACACTAAACAGAGAAGCACACAGGATATCTTGAGAAAGGATCAGCTTTGCAAGAGGTAGAAGAAATTCTGCTGGAGGAGGTGATATCACAGCCAGAACTAAGGAATTCATGGGAGCTAGTGAGGTAGTAAGGAAAGGAAGTGAGCTGTTATTCCTGCCCAGTTGCAAGGACTGTTTTTAGTCGTTCACATCATTTAAAAGACATATCATGTGCATTTTTATGGGTTTTGCAAAGAAAATTTGAGAGTTTCAGTTTAGAATGATGATAAAATTGCCAAAACAGATGATAGTGATGTTTGGGTAAGAATCATAACACACACGATGTTATAAAACTGTGCTTTTAAAATGATAAACTCTACATCATATATGGTTTACTGGAGGAAATATTTGAAAATGTAGTCTATGTAATCTTGGCTAGGTGTTCTACATAAAAACGACATGACAGGGGATACTGTGAAAACACTTCTTAACCCCTTTCCTTATCCATAAAAGGGAGTTTATTATTCCTGATCTAATTGCATTTAAATATAGTTAACAAAGTCTGACAAATAATGTGTGTTCTAGGAGTATGGGGTTTGTTAGATTTATATATGTTGCAAAAAAATTTCAGAGATCTTCAAAGAGGTGGTGAAATTATTTCAACATAGTCTTTCAACAAACATACACACACATGAATTTGCACACACACACACACACACACATACTGTTTCTTCAGTAGCCTCAAGGAGTGTTGACAGGTTAACATTAGAGGAAAGCACTTGCATCAGTGAATTTGGAAATGAGAACTAAATAGAGGATTTAGTTTGGATGTCTCAAAGAGCACACCAGTATCGTTACAATTCAGCTTTGGACAAAGAGTGCCCAAATATTTCATCCAGTTTTCCAGAAATACTTAGCTTTGAGAAAGGAAATCAATCTTACATCTTCCGACTTTTGGCAATTATATTCTCCCTTAATCTATCTTCCATATGACCTTGAAGCATTCTTTTGAAAAGCAGAACAGCTGTCAAATGGTAATGCAATCAGCGTCCTGACAGTTGTGCCTTTTGTTCTGTCTCACTGAGGAAGGAGCAAACATTCTGTTTTCTGAGAAGTGTGCCTTCATACAAGTGAGAATAGTTTTCTTCTTTTAAAAAACAGAACAAAACTTGCCCCCCCCCCAGTTCCTCAAAGCCATGATCCATGTTACATCTTTAAGACAGAGATAAATTTGAGGCCTAGAAAGGGACAGATTTGAAGGTGTCAAGGTACATCTACTTCAAGCTCTGTCATGGTTGAATAAAAATGTAAGTAAATCCACCTGAGATGGTATCATTCACCACCACTACTTCAGCTGGACTTCAGAAAAGTAAGAGGATAAGAAAAGCCCTCTATGTCACTCTCATTTTATCTCGCATCGCACTCACCAAAATCAGAAAGAACACACTCCGTTTCCATTCTCTAATCACACTGCATAGTGAAATTTATTGCCTGTCCACAAGGAATAATTTGTTAAGACCTTCACAGGTTCTATACTCACCTTAGTTTTTACTAAGTCAAACTGAAATTTAAAATGTAAGAGCAATTTTAAAATTTCTCAGTGTTTTCATGGCAAATTGAATTAATGGGAATTAGAAGAGTGAATTGAGGTGTTTCTAAAAAATTCTGAAAGAGCCGGGCATGGTGGCTCATGCTTGTAATCCCAGCACTCGGGAGGCAGAGGCAGGAGGATTGCTGAGTTTGAGGCTTGCCTGGGCTACATACTGAGCTCAGGTCCAGCCTGAACTACAAAGCGAGACCCTGTCTCAAAAAAAAAAAAAAAATTCTGAAAGAACTGTAAGTAGTGAACACATCAACTTGAAAACAGCAAGAAAATAAGCTCTTACAGAATTTAATATCTAAACATTGCTTGTTGCAACATCACCCTTTAATAACAGCACCTATAATTTAAAAGTAAGTTGTACCTGATAAGGAAATGTATCTAAATAGATAAATGAATGAGGAAAATGAAAATACATTAGCATAATGTAGATTAAAGATGCAAGTCATTATTATTAACGTTTGAAATTTCAGTTAAGAAGAGGAAAATGAGTCAGACAGCAGGTTGCTATATCGCTACATTAAGCAGACAGAACTTTCTATGATGAAAAAAGAGAAAAGGGGAAAACCAGCCCAGCACGCCCCTGAGCAACCCCGCGTGTCTCTGCCGACTGTACCGGGTTTCAGGCCCTGTCCCCGGACCCTGAGACTCTCCAGCCGTCAGGAAGCGGACGAGCCTTGCGGGGCCTGCGGAGCGCCCGCTGTGTAACTGCTCCCGTCCGTCCCAGGGGCAGGCAGAGGCCTGGCTGCCTGCTGTGCTCTACAGTGTGCGCCGCGGCCCCAGAACCCTGAGCTCCTGGGCCCTGCGGAGGAGACGTGAGCCAAATGCACACAGGAGCCTTCACCTAACACGCCGTGTCACCCTGCTGGCTTCGGGAGGGAAAGGGATTGACGCAGACATGCTGAAGCTCGAGATGTCCATGAGGAAGATGTTTATCTCTGACTCCAGAGTCATCTCCCAACGTCCAAAAATTGGAGCCACTTAAATCATTAGTTTGTAAAGCAGAAATAAAATCTAATATTCTTCTTAGTCCTTGACTCTTGATACAGCATTTAAAGTGAGATATTGTCCCAGTGTTAGAACTGCTGTGCTGTAACGTTTCAAAGCATCTCTGTCCTTTGCTGACTAGAAGCTAGTAGCAGCGCATTGAAAGAACAAAAACATCTCCAAACATCGTCAAATGTTCCCCAAGGGGACCTCACTGAAATGAAATGTCTCCACTACGGGGATATTGCAATATCTAGGGCAAAGCCCTGCAGTAAGAGAATGAGTGGATTTAAATAAACAAATTCTAGCAAAATCAGTAAACTGTTTTGACATCCAATTCACATGAGCACATCCATTTAGTAGATGGACATGTGTGCATAGAGCACAGACAATTAAAGTCCTGTTGGCCTATATGTGGGAAGAACACAGTCAGCTATCACAGAGGAATGAAAAGTACTTTATTTTTTTACCAGCAAAATTGAGGGGGGAAAAAACCCTGCAGTTAGCAGATCTAAAGCCACATTTCAAGTTCCAATGGCTTTCCTGATCTCTTTAGTAGAGACACTTTACCCACCACAGCAACTGCAACTCAGAAAACACGTTGGCTACCTTTGTAATATTCTACCATCAGCTACCACAATATCTTTGTTTTGTGGAGGGCTTATACAATGACTAGGACTATGGTGGGTTCGACAACTCCTATGTTGTTTAACTTTGAAAATGATTCCAGTTACAGCCAAATGTCTAACTAAAATTTGGTATTCTTTCTGATTCGCTGTCTAGAGACTTATCAATGTTTCAGTACTTTCAGGAGCTGCTGCTCTCCCTCTCCTTCCACGGTGCTGCCCACAATAGACCCAGAAGAAATGTTCTGCTGACTGCAAAGTACAGCCATCTGCATTATGCATTCAGAGTTCAAGAAAATAGCCTGAGGTTTGGTCTGTACACCTGTTGGATATTTATGAAATATGTTAGCATGAATATTTCAGGATCCTGGTGCCTCTCTTGCTCTTACTTTGAAAGGAGGGGGATAGAAGTATGATAATATTTTGGATCCCTTGAATCATTGTCAGTTTGAATTCTGTCTCTAGCAATACTCACACAGTGTAAGTCCAAGTCCTTCTCAAAGGCAGCTTGTTTTGAGAAATGTTGATAGGTCCCCATGACAGAAAGATTTGAAGCAAATTTCTAAACATGCTGCAGGATTTTAGGGAGTGTTTTCTCAAGGGACATGCCACTCCTTCATTCAGTGTATGTTTTAGAACTGAGTCAAGCCTAAAACTTAAGTAAAGAATTATAATTTTCTACTATAGTGAATATCATTAACTTTTTATTTGTTCTTGATCTTTTCCAGTCATCAAAAAAGCAGTACCCCAGGCTGCTATTCAACTATCTCAAATTTATAAGCACTGTGACCCATTTTCCCAAACCATAAAGTTATATCAGTAAATGCTCTCAGGTGTCATTCTTTCTAAGCTCCTCTCTGTGGCAGTTTACTTCTGTGGCTGTTAAGTGCAATCCCTGGCTACTGCTATGTGAGATTTCCATCATCTTTCCTGACACTGTGAACCCAGATGCATAGCATCTAAATTATGCACATGTTACTTTTATTGTTACTGGCATAGCCTCTAGTATCTTAAGGAAGAATGCATCACTTGAGGTCAGGTGTAGCACATAAACAACTGTTTTGTTCTCTGAACTAGACTCATTAACTGTCTCTAATAAGCTGTATTCACTACTTTCCCATTGCTGGAACAAAATGCCACATACTCACCACATAGAGAGGAGAGATTTATTTGGCTCAGTTTCCAGTGTGTTCAGTCTGAAGTGAGTGGGCTATAAGGTAGAAAGGGCATGGTGGGAGGGTCTGCTGGAGGACAGATGCTCATTTATTCCATGACAGCAAGGAAGCAGAGAGGAAAAGAGACACAGAGAGAGAGAGAGAGAGAGAGAGAGAGAGAGAGAGAGAGAGAGAGAGAGAGAGAGAGAGAGACAGAGACAGAGACAGAGACAGAGACAGAGACAGAGACAGAGACAGAGAGACAGAGAGAGAGACAGAGAGGCTGACCTGGGACAATAATATAGCCTTCCAGGTCACACACCTAGTAACCTGCCTCCAATCTCCAATCAGGTCCCATTTCTTAATGGCATGTGCAGCTACTGAGCTCATCAATAGGTGAACTCATGGATGTGGGAAACAGGGGGAAAGAACATAACTAGAACTTTTGCATTAAGTTCTAGTCTCCTGTCCTAGGAGCCCGGATTCTAAGAGTACTTCTGATGCCTCCTGTTATAAGTTGGGTTGTTCAACGAGCAGAAACTGAGACAAGAACTTAACAGAATCAGTGATTTGGGGGTTGATTACAGGAAGCAGGTATAAAAGGATGAAAATGAAATGAGAAGAAGAAAGCCAGAAAGGGTACTCACTGAGCACCTGGAGCTCAGTTCTAGTGGAAAACAGTGTAGCACACACCTTCATAATATCCAGTCTGAGGAGCAGGAGCTGGAATATCATTTGCCATCATTTACGACTGGCCACATTCTGACTATAGCTGTCTATGTGGTTGAGGCAGAATCACCTCCAGTGCCTGTCTTAGGTAAAAAGGGCCATGAGCATCAGAAACAGACTTTAGTTAAAGAGTTGCAGGTGTCTCCACTTGGAAATTATGCAGTCATTGTGCATAGCGATAATATGAACAGACCATGTCCAGTGTTTACCACTGGAAATTTCAAGATTACATAATAGCCTCTTCTCCCATATTTAATCATCCAGTCCTATTGTTCTATGTAATATGTCCAGTGCAAATCTTCATTGGAGAATGTAATCATCATCGTCTGGAAAAATCAGGGTATGTCCCAAATATAGTCAAATCAATAATTTAAAGTGATATCAGAAAAACTTAACTTCCCCTTTGTTTAAATCCCACGAGGAAAAGCCTGTAAACGGAAAACATGTACATGAAAAGTTAGCCAAGTTAGCGCTTCCTGAAACAAAACTGATGGTAGCTTTGTGTTAAGCCTCTATTTGTTAATTAGGCGTCTTCATGTTTTTTCAGTACTACAACTTAGACAAACTTAATTGGAGATAAACCTCCTAGGTATCTACTGGGAAAGAATGCTTTCTTCCAAAGATGCGAAAATCCTAGCTTCCTAATTAAAATAAAATAATGGCCTTCCAATCCATTTTGGGAGACAGGTATTTAGAAAATTACCATGAGGTACTTCACAGAAACACCATTAAAAATGATGAATATAGGTGGCTGAACATTTTGCTGTTGCTAAATTGGATTCAGCGGATAGGTGAAAGAGGTTTTATTTACTTGGTGCCAAGACTTGATGCAAACATATAAATTGTTTGGTATGTACAGTTTTATGAGTCAAACTGTTTTTGTCCTCATAAAATAATTCTAGATGCAGTCACCTGGATGTAATTTCCAGAGTTTTATATTCAGCATTTAGAATTCAGTTTTTATATTACTGGAATAGGACAGAGTATATTGCCTAACACAAAAAGAATATAGTTCCTAACTATCCTTTCCCATGTCTAATTTTCAGTTCAGAAGTAAATTTCAGATTTCTAGGGGATTACTTTGTCACCAATGACCAAAGATAAGTATTTAATCAGAGATGATATGAAAAATTCTTCGATCTTTCTTTTTTGGCATAACTACTGAGCAACTCAATGGAATAGGGAACACCTACTAATACCTGCAGGATAGATAATTGCTATTAAAAATATTTACATCTTTATCTAGTATATTACAACTATATACAATCCAAAGGACGATGCCTTAGTCCAAAAGAAAAAGATTAGGATCAGACTCCATTGTAAGAGCTACATATCCAATATAATCAATGTTAACCTAAGAAGGCTACTTCTCTGACTATCATTTAATTTGCTGGGATGTAGGGATAAAGCTCAGGAAAGACAGATAAAAAAAATCAGTAAGTAAAAAGTTACAACCTAGCTTTCCACTTGACTATAATATCAAAGAGGCAGAAATGTTTTGCAAAACTATTCCAAGTATTCATCTCTTTGTAGCCATGTCTCTTTTTAATGTATTTTAAAGGCTACTCCTGCCAATAAAAGACTATTTTTGTAATCCCAGCACTTGAGAGGCAGAGGCAGGAAGATTGCTGAGATCCAGGACAGCCTGGGCTACATAGTAAGCGCAAGGCCAGCCTGAACTACAAAGAGAGACCCTGTCTCAAAAAAACAAAACAAGGTAGGTGCAGTACCACTTGAGCTAAATCCCCAGCTTATTTTTTTCTATTTTTAATTGGTCTGTTGGTGCATTTTAGATATACTGTAATGTTTCTGCAAGTGAAGAGCCAATCGATTAAAAATTGGGTTTTCATGACAACTCAATCCACATAGGAGTAGATAAGGATGATTCTAAATTCTGAGGGGTGTTTGGGGGCTGGACGCAGATAAGCAATTATGTACTAGACATTTCCTCTAGAGTGCCTCATTGGGTACCCTACGCTTTCAAAAAGAATTTGTCATCTCTGTAGAATCTATTATTTTTCTTTTGTTCCTATTGTATTATCCCTGTTCTCTCTAAGCCAGAAGCTTAATTTTCCCAGAGACTTACATCATTTGTTATTAACTCACACCTCTTTTTCTGGCTAAATATACATTCCTTCCAACTTCCCATTACTTATGCCTTCAGTATAAAATTTTAATTTATATGGTGCCATATATATCTTCCAGGGTCTCATATATAACTTATACAGTGCCATATATTATTTTAATGCCAGGTCATTATTATTTCTATTATCACTAGAGAAAGCTTCCTAAAGCAAAAATCTGATCACACAGCAGGATAAAACCTTAAAAATCCTCCTATTCATCATCTTTCCATATTTTATGTCCAATTATAAACCATCATTCATAGGTAAGAATCTATAAAATTTTAAAAGAGAGAAAAAAAGAACTGCTTATGTCATCATTATCTGTTTTCTAAAGATTATTTTTCCTTGTTAAAACATGCCCTTCTAAATATCTAACTACTGTCTCAATTTATAAAGTCAATGAGTTTTAATAAATAATTCTGAATTGCCCAATGGATGTTGGTTAATAATTTGTCGATTTTCCTAACTTTTATACCATATATATATATACCCTCTCCTAATTTCAAGGACCACCCACAATTTGGGAGAAGAATCAAGAAAATGATTGAGAAAATTTGTTCCTCAGATTTATCAATTCTTTTACTTTTATTATCTGTGGTGATGAGTCAGTCACCAAAAATAACATCCAGTTTTCTGAACAAGACTAAGCTTTTTCTCCACTGAAGGTGATGAGGTAGAACAGAATCCCTCTTCATACTGCCCACTCATCTGCTTAGTCTTCCTGATCAGTCTACTGTGTTGGCAAACGTACATGTGTGTGCTAGGTGTAGGATAATGTTTCTGTCTGTCATAAGTGCAAAGAGGAATGTGAAATTATTAACTTTTACTCTTCCCAGAGTCTCAAAGTGAAAGTCTTTAGAAGTAAATTAGAAGTTCTTGTGTAGGAATTCCCCAAATTTAATCTCTCCCCTTTAACCTAAGATTGAAATTCCCTTATTTAAGAACATTTTGCTGAGTCCCTACGCTCCCATCTTTCCTCTTCTGTGTTAAGAAACTTTAATTCT
The DNA here is from genome assembly GCA_004025085.1 of Thryonomys swinderianus. Classification (NCBI taxonomy): domain Eukaryota; kingdom Metazoa; phylum Chordata; class Mammalia; order Rodentia; family Thryonomyidae; genus Thryonomys; species Thryonomys swinderianus. Next base: position 29,177 of record PVIC010012252.1, on the reverse strand, counting down.
AATCATAAGTCAAAGAGAATTTTGCTCTCTCCATTCATTTTATTCACATCACACAGATACACAATGGGGAGTAACAACCTGGAGCTCTGAGGACCTAGAAAAACAAAGATGGGGCAGGTGAATGGTGGTGGTAAGAGGGTTCTGCTCTCCAGGACATTTGCAGTCCTCAGAGATTGGATTCTCCAACGTGGTCTTTGCTTTCCTTATCTCACCATATGAAATGAAAGCTCAATGAGTTCTTTAGCTGTTGAATCCATTAGTTTACATGAGGCGGTCCCTCAGGGAAGATCTAATTTGGGTGCTAACATCAGCGATATCAAGGCACATTTCCTTTTCTTTAGAAACACTTAGCCCCCTACTGCATTTATATGCTGGGTTTCTTTTCTAGTTCTGGTCTAGTTTAAGCAACATAAAATAGAAATGCATGACCTAGAATGTCTTCTCTTTTTAGAATGCTCAAGATTGATCATTCTAGGAAGGGTTCAATTAAATTATTCCATTATCCTCAATCTTGATTGTGTAGAATTAGAGGACTAGAAAAGAGAGAAGAAAGGCTAAGCCATTTCTTCCTAATACCTTTAGTTGTGACTCACTTTGCCTCTCTAGGCGGTTGTGCCTATCTAAGGGACTCTCATTTCCCCTTGACCATTTCTCTTGCCAGAATCTTCGCAGCAGTGCCGTGGCCACAGCATTTACCCTGAGACAACTGGCAAAGTACAGTCCTAATTTTACCTCCAAATTTTTATCATGAAATATTTTGTTTCCATTAGCATTTCTACATCTCTCTAGTATATCATAGCCTTTTAAATAAATATATATATAGATCTATAGATCTATATATATCTTTATATCTATATCTATATATATCTATATATATATATATATATATATATATATCCACAAAGGTGGATACATCTTTAAAAACAAAACTCTATTTACGGCATTGTTAGTAGCAATATTTACATGCACAAGATATAGCAACTCTCCATTGCTAAAAAGTTAAATGAACACTAGCAGTGAGCTGCACTTTTCTTCTTAAATGGAAAATGGACCGGTGAGGTCCCAAATGTCAAAGTCTAATTTAAAGCCTGTTAAATATATGATTACATACTACACAAACACGTTAGTGAATAAACATAATATAATATGTTATGCATCATGATAACTAGTAACTAACAATGTTTTATATTGAAAACTGCAAAGAAAATAATATTTTTAAGTGTTCTCCATACAAAAATGTATGTTAATTAGCCCAATTTAGATATTCCACAATGTATACATATAATTTTTAAAACCATGTTGTGTACAATAAATATATAAAAATTATATTTGTCAGTTAAAATAGTTTTACTTTAATGCTTTTATACATTCTTGTTGTAGAAAATCCTTGGTGTATTGGTCATATATTTTACATTTTACCTGCCATACTTGTCTTCTGATCTGAGAAATGAGTCAGAAATATTTCATGGAATATTGAAAAGAGAATTTAGAGTATGACTACAAAACAAAATCTTGGTACTTGTGCCAACAAATAATGCTCTAGGTAAGTGAAATTCAAAAGAATTTTTTATAGAACAAGAGAGAAACATATGCGTGTGAAGCCAGGTTTACACAGAAGCTCCCTGAAGCCGAGTATAGGCCCACAGAGGACTCACTGGCCCCCAGGGAGAAGGGAGGGACTTGCCCCGCTCTCACCTCCCACTCCTTCACTGAGCTCTTTGCTATAAAAGCTACAGTGACTCAAAAAGAAAATCTTGAGTTTGGCAATTAAATATTAACTGAAATCATGGCATTTGTATCTTCCCAATAAATACTATTATATTTACATTCATCTTCACTTTTCCCTATGGATTTATAAGGACCCACTGTTAGGTAAGGGTATAGGCATGTTTAGCTGGGCATGGAGGACACTGCTGAGTTTCAAACCAGCCTGGGTTATCTACTTTATTCAAGACCAGTCTAAATCCATAGTGAGACCATGTCATAAAATAAAAGCATGTGAAGCACTGTCAGGATTTCAGATAGATAATCTAGGTGTCAAACACAAGCGATGCTCAAAAAGATTTTGGAGAAATACAAGAAAACACAGGTAAGTACTAGAAAAAGTTACATAAGAAACAGGAAGCTAACCATGCGGAAGCACAGATGGTCTCTTCAAGCTGCACTTACATTTTGGTGGAAGAAGAAGAAGAGCCAAGTAGCCATGAAAATGCAGATGCTGTTGTCCTCAGTTACATGTCTCACCCCCAGAACTGTGTCTTTACCTCTACTACTGAAAATATGTACATGGTATGTTGACACAAGACCATGACAGTAGCCTGGAATGAAGAAGTACATTTAAAAAGTGCACATAGTTCCCCCACCACATGTACCAATAAAGAATTCAATTTTAAAGAATGTGCACATAGTAAAATATTGTTTCTTCAGCAGTTTTATTGAATTGTGGGGTGTGTGTGTGTGTGTGTGTGTGTGTGTGTGTTAGGTGTGGTTTGGTTTTGACATAGGAAAGTATAGAACAAAGTTAGGATGAGGTATGACAGATGCTTTACCTCTGGTCATGCAGGTAGTTTACAGTCCTATAATCTACTATACTCCTATATTCTGGCCAGGCACTGACTTCATGGCCAATCTAATATAATGTGTACATTTGTCATTATGATATCTGGGATTAGGTACCAATGGTCAAATAAACTGACCAAACAGTCCAGGGAGTTCTTCATGTCACTAGTCAATATTGCTGAAGTTAGAGGAATGATGAGAACCAAGAAATTTTATAGTTTATAAAACAAAAGGGAAAACAGCTGGGAAAGACAGGATCCAAATAGACAAATTTGTCTGAGGAGGAAAACAGATGTTGCTTTATTTCCTATTTCTTCCCGTCAGTGATGTAACTCTCTCAACCCAGACATTAAGTCCAGATGGTTTAGCCAAAAGACCACCTGTGGCCAGAGAGCTCATTTTAACAAATTTGGTAAAAGTCTATTAATTTTTACTACTGTATTCTAGATTTTCATTTGCATGAACTTTGACTCTTGAATTGTTTTTGTTTATTTGTAACTTGTATCTACATCTCCAAAACATTTACATCTGGACAAATCCCAGAAATAAATTATTTTGAGAAATTATAAAATCCACTCCAAGCACTGCACGCTGTCTTTAGCCATATTAACAGAAAAATGATTAGAACTGCAGCATGTGTAAAACATTACTTATTCTAGTATTAATGAAGATTAACAATAAGGTGACTTAGCAGACAAAAGAATATAAACATAACAATAACCACTTCAGCTCAAGTTTTTAAGAAACAAAATGAAGATAGGAAAATAAACTAGAGTAGCCTACTTCCAGAAAATTAACAGAACCAAACCTAGGGTGTTAGGAAACATTAATAAACAAGATGTTAGACAAGATCAAACAAACCAAAACAAGATCAAAAACCAAAACAGATCAAAACAAATCAGACAGAACAGATGAGCTCAAAGGAACTAAAGGCTGAGAGAAAGGAAGAATGGGGAAGTCAACCAAGGAACAGAAAGCATTGCCACACAGATGTGATGCACCTGTTAATTGGAATGTGGTAATCATTTCTCAGTGTGTATCAGCATTCCAAGCCAGACATTTAAAATATACAGTTTTATATATCAAAAATTAAATGGTCATAAAATACAGTACTGAAAGATAAGAAGTCTGTATACATATACTGATAGCAGAAATGCAGATTATAAAATAATTATTTGAAATTATGACGTTATTTAATAATAAACTAGAAAGTTTGTATTAAATGGATTCATTGTGGGAAAATAGATCCAAAAACTGGCTGAAGAACAAAATTAAGCATGCTAACAATACATAGAATATGCTGAAATACTAATTCAGGACCTTCTTACAAAAAGCCTACTTCTTGACCATGTTGCCTGGGAGCTGTGTATGGTTACTCACATGATTACTCACAGAGCTAATAATTAACTTGATCTCATCCAAGTAATTTCAACCTGCTTTGGGTGAAGCATAAGAACTTCATCTTAAAACAGTGTTATATGCCAGGTAATACACCTATAATCCCAGCACTTGGGAGGCAGAGGAAGGAGGATTGCTGTGAGTTCAAGGCTGGCTTTGGCTACATAGTGTGCTCAGGGCCAGCCTGAACTACAAAAAGCAAAGCCCTGTCTCTAAAAAAAAAAAAAAAAATTGTTATTCTAAAAGAATTTAAAATTAATAAAAATCTCTCTAAACTGTCAAAATAATAAATAGTATATATATTACTTTTTGCCTATATTTACAACTGAGGAAAGTACTACAATTCCATCTTAGTTTAATGAAAATAAATATAACATTTTTTCCAGCACAAATTTTGAATACTTTGAATTCTATCCATGTAATCCTTGATTTGCAGACACTAGTTTAAGAATACCAAAAAGAAAATCAATCTTTTGTACTTGAATTTTCTTATCTATAAAGTGAAAATAATGGTAGTACCTTCCATGATTCAGTGTTGAAAAGTATAAAAAATGTATTAGAAGAAATAGGTACATAAATATTTGTTGCTTTTATTGATGCTTTGAATCATTCAATTGATAGTTCATTCTTACCTCACACAATTTGTTCCGTAATATAATAAAAGGTAATGCCAAGCTATTTAATGAAGCTTGTACAATTATCCAAAATCAGATAAATCGCAACATACAAAAGCAGTCACTGGCAAGAACTCTACAGTAAATCCGTTCACAAATAACAGATCCCACTTAGAGATTTCTGTGTTAAATTTAGAAAATGTATCAGTGACATCCTCAACATTAATAGACTTAGAGATAACAATTATATCATCTTCAGAGATGCACACATAAAGGAATTTTCAAACTGCACCATTTACTTAAAGCAAGAAACAGCAGTGAAATTACTTAATTCAGCAAGGACTACTATTCAAAGTACAGTAAAAATTATGCCTAATGGAGAATATGTACATAAAGACTCTATACAGTCTAGGGTTAGCATGAGAATTCATCACACTAGTATTGTTTGTCAGAACCTGGTCAAAATTATAAGCATATTAAAATAAATGAAATTACAATAATTATAAGGAAGAATATGTAGATTTTAAAAATCAGCAAAATGAATAAAAAACCATAAATATCAATAAGAAATTTTAACATGCTTGCTAAAATCAGGAAAAATATTAAAATCAATTTTTCTGTGTAAAAATAACAAAGTAGAAAACATAATAAAAATACAAATAGTTTTTAGTGATAGTAACACAAGCAGAATTGTGATATTAGCAAGAAATAAACGCACCTAAAAAACTCTCATCAATAATATTAAAATCTTTCTAAAATATATAAACAAAAGCCAGTAGAGCGAGTCTGTTACGTTGAAAAGAATAATTACTTTTATAGAAATATGTCTAATTTGTAATGATTATAATTCTAATTGGCTTTAAAAGGAATTTAATGAATTCAGTCTAACATTTCTACAAAACTACCAAAATCCATGAATACCTAAGTATAGAGTTTGAAAAACAGAGCAAAAAGGAACCAGATTTTTAGCAAACTTTGAATCACTAGTATAAAATAACACCTTTAAGTAAGAGAATAGATTTAAAGGGCCAGAGATTTAGCTCAGTGGTTCTAGCACCTTCCTTGCAAGTGCAAGGCCCTGAGTTTGATCCCCGGTAACCACACACAACAATACCAGGCGTGGGGAGTCACACCCACAGCAATCAGTACCACATACCACAGTGCTGGGTGCAGTGGCTCATGCCTGTAATCCCAGCACTCGGGAGGCAGAGGCAGGAGGATTGCTGAGTTCAAGGCTTGCCTGGGCTACACAGTGAGCTCAGAGCCAGCCTGAACTAAAAGTGAGACCCTGTCTCAAAAAAAAAAAAAAAAAGGATAGATTTAAAATATCAACAGAATTAAATATAGAGCTTTAAAGAGTCCTGTGAATGTATGGGTAATTAAAATTGTACAAAGGTAACATTACAAATAAAAGGGCCAAACAGTGTATTTCATTTTATGTGAAGAAAATAAATTTTAACTTATACTTTTCACACCATTTACGATAGCGAGCTTTATGTAGCAGAGTAACAGAGACCACTCATGGTGGGGAAAGTACGTGAGTGGATGAGTTGGGAGGATCACAAATTGAAGCTCAGGCAATATAGTTTAAACTAGGCAACTTAGTTTAACCTATCTCAAAATAAAAAGTACAGGGAATAGAGGGGCAGGCCATGTAGTTCACTGTAAAGGCCTCCAGTTAAATTTCCATTCCAAAGAAGATGAAGAAGGAGAAGGAGAAAGAAAAAGAAGAACAGGAATAGGAACAGGAACAGGAAGAAGAAAAAGAGGCAAAGAGAAATCATAGAAGCTTTCCATAGTGAAGACCAGGAAGCTAGGCCAGGAACTCCTAAAAGATGCCATAAACCTTTTGCATTTTCATGGAATTAGTAAACATGATGCATTAGAATCAGAGAATCAATTTTCAAAGGATAATGAATATTCCCCTTCCATATTTGTAAGGACTAATGCAAATGGGAAAGAGGCAGAGAGCTGATTTCAAAACCTCCAATAGGAAAATGTGAGTCTCCTGTGGTCTTTAATGTCTGTGGAGTTAGAATCTTCCCAGATTTCTGGTCAAAAATCAGAAGGCTTATTTTTTCCAAGTCAGATTATTACTGACTTTTTCTCAACTGTAACAAGAGCCTTCACTCACCATAAACACATTTATTATTATTATTGTTGTTATTATTATTATTTGGGGGTGGTACTAGGAATTGAACTTGAGTCCTTCACCCTGACCCTTTTTGTATTGTCTTATTTTTTGTTTCTGAGACAAAGTCTTACTCAGACACTAAGTTATTCATTTTAAGCCCTCACTTACAACTCTCCTGCCTCAGCCTCACAGAGTTGGGATTAGAGGAATGGAACACCATGCAATAGCCCAGAGGAGAAGAGAACTCTCTCTAGAGAGATAATATATTTTGGAACTTCTGATACTCCTTACATATGATGTGACACAGGCAAGAAGCACTCACTAGAAACACAAAGCAGCAAGAAAACATGAATCTGCTCAAAACAAAAATTATAGAACCAGTTCCAATGAACTGATAAATGTACATATATATATATATATATATATAAAAGCATATATATCTTATACAGAGATAACATTTTAAATGAGCAGAATATAAAAATATCAATATATAATTGAATTAATTTTAAAATAAAGTGATAATTCCATTACTAGTCTCTAAAATCAGTGGTATTGGTCATTGTAAATATATTAGTCTAATCACAGACAAATGGGAGGCAAAATTAGAAAAAATAGATCAATAAGAAAATAACTAAGCACAGAGAAATGAGAATGGAAAACAGAAAAAGAGATAAGTGGAGAAAAGTGGAAACTTAAGTTATGTGTAGAACTCTATTGAGAAAGGAATGAATAGAGTCTATGTGCATAGAGATAATGACAGAATTTTCATAGTTCATGAAAGACATCAACCTGTACATAAAAGAAACACAAACTCCAAGCAGTGTAAATACAAAGCTCAAGAAGACAAAGATAAAAACCTTAAAAATAAGCATAATGAAGAAAAAAGGTGCACCATAGAAGAGTAGTAACACTGAAGATAATAGTTCAAGGTACTGAAAAGAAAAAATGTAAGTAGATTCAAATAAACCTGATATGGAACTATAATATAGCAAAACAGTTTCAATTTAATATGAAAATTATATAAACTCTAAGAAAAAATGAACAGAAAATCAATAAATGTGAAATCTTAGACTTTATCAAATATATATGATAAATGTTAATTAAATATAAATATTGCCTTATATTCACTAGATTAGCAAAAATTACAAGAGAGTAACTGAATTTTTGAAAACATAAATATACTAAACCTCCTACACTACTTCAGTGGGCATAACAAAATATATAAATTTTGGACAAGGGCCTGGAAACATTTAATTTAAAGTAAAAAATATTTCTATATCTTTTTAGTCTTTCTTCTAGGTTCATACAGCAGAAATTCTCTAACATTCATACAGAACAGACACCAACATGTTCTTCACTATAGTTTTAGCTTAGCTGGGAATTGGAACAGAAAATTTAGCTTCCACATTTGGCAATTTATAGGCAAACATAGTAGAATTATTCTCTGAAATATTATACATAATCTAGAAGCATCAAAACCATATACCAAGCCAGGAGCCCTAGTTCTTGGCTATAGTACCAGCTATTTAGAAAGGTGAGAAAGGAGGATCAGATGAGTTCAGGAGTTCAAAACCAGCCTGGGCAATTTAGTGACCTCATATCAAAAAAAAGAAAAGGAACCACATGTGATGGATTGATGTTAAAAATAGAATGTTGAGTTACCAAAGTATGAAAAGCTGTGAATATGTATACAAATTTTCAGATAATTGCAAGCAAAAATACCTCAAATTTACAATAATGTGTGGATGACATGAATGAAAAAATAGAAAAAGTGCATGTGCATTTTCTAGTTCAATGATGCTTATGTTCTACAACATAAAAATTATAATAGTCAAATTCTCAGCATCAAAACTTAAAGATAATTATGGAGAATGAGGAAGGAAGAAAAATGAAATGAAAAAGAGAACAGAAACAAAACAAAACAAAATGAAAGGGAGGAAGAAAGGACAAGAGAGAAAAGGATAGAGAAAACCAGAATGCTCAAGTTGAAAAATGTATCAAGAGTGGCTGGAAGAACTATGAGATACATTTATTAATTGTACTTGCTGATATTTTACCAACTTTCTTGACCTATTGTATTATAAAAATGAAAAATTAATCTTAAGTGAATAGACCATAACCAGTAATGCTCTCTTCATGGAAGCTCTAATACATTTACCATAATTTGTTCAAAATTATGACTCATGCAAGTAAGCCAACGCCAACTCTAAATTACAATTATATAATGGAAAATTATCTGACTTGGGGGGAAAATAATTGCCCAAAAGAATCATCAAGGTCAAACAGAAGATTGAAGTAATGGTAAAATCCTTCCATCCCTTCTTGCAAATGTAGAAAAACTTCCAAAGTAACACTTTAATCTCATGAGCAATCAGAAAAACAAAAGCTTGAGAATCAGTACTGTATTTTTTATCCATTCAATTGGCCAACATTTGGAAGCTAAATAAAATCACAAGGTGAAGAAGTGACACAATTGGCACAGTCATGATGGAGCAACTAGTACAACTCGCCACTGCACAAATCATGCCCAATGGTCCCACATAATGATGCTAAACTTTCAAGCAGGTAAATAAGAGGCTAAGTATGAAGACATTAATCACTACATTGTTTCTCATAGCATAGAGCTGAAAATTACCCAAATGTCAGTAGGAGGATGACAAAATTTTGTGTCAGTTCAAAAGAATACCATATATATGTAAGAGGAAGCTTGAACCCCAAAAGCTACCTGTTGTGAGTAGACAAAAATTCAAAACCATATGTACAGTTTGCCAGTCATGTAAAATTTTAAGTTCACAAAACAATACCATACCTTAAGGATATTTTTACAATTAAACACAATTAAAATGAGTACTATTTTTGAGAAGGAAAAAAAGAGTGATGAAAATATGAGTTAAAAATGAGATTCTAGTATGTTTCAGTGCTTCATTTTGAGCAGGATAAAAACGTTATTGGAAAAAATGACAAAATGATAATAGCTGTCTGGAAAAATGGCAGTAGAAGTTATGGCAAGTTTTTTAATCTTTCCAAATCCCCACATAAAAACAGATGGAGCAACTAGACAGCAAAACCAAAAAACAGTGGAAACCATTTACAAAACCCTAGGTGAGAAGACATCTCCATAGAATCTTTAATATATAAGAGGGTTTGGACAAACTGTCAACAGCCAAAAGATTCCCATGATATAAAAATAGCAACAGTGAACTGTAACAACTAGGGGCACATTTCAGTTATAAAACTCTCAAAAGAAATTCAAAAGGAAAGGTAATTTATGGCTGGAGAAACAGGTTCCATGACTAGAATGAAAGTATGAAGCAATTTCGGGGTAACAGGTAAAGTTATATTCTTTACCTGAGTAGTATCTGATTTATAATCCTCAAAACTGATAACCACTTCAATCCACTTCTGTACATGGACAGCTGAAATGTAGGTGGCTGTCATATTATTCATTGTGTTTTCATGTTGCATTCAAATTCCTCCAGGAACTCAATAAAAAGGTATTCATAGAAAACACTATGATACCAAAAACCTAATATTTTCCTGAAAGCCTAATGCTGTAAACCAGAAAATCCTCTTATTATTCATTTTCCAAAGCTCCCAGAGTAAGCACTGAGCTTCTTTGATAGAATGTGGCTTAGATATTTTTCTCTTGTTGCTAAGACAAAATACGTGACACCAAAAGTTAAAGGAAAACAAGTTTGCTCGGCTCACACTTTGCAGAGGTTTCATAGCTGGCCAGCTCCAAGGCAGGTTAGCACATAGCAGAAGGGTATCACTGAGGACAGGCAGGTCATTGCAATCAAAGATAGCAAAAGCAACAAGGGGTCTTAATAGCATCTTTCTGCCATTTTCATTTTATCCAGACTACTTAGGATGGATAGCATTCACAACCTTAATCCTAGTGCCCTTGATCCTTGTATTGTACCAAGAATGGACCCCAGTGTCACACACCAGATCCAGCTGCCTCTGAAATAGTCCTGCCTGTGTATGACTTTATGAGGCTTTTGGGGACCTCTATATACAAACAATAGCAGTAACAATAGCAATATCAATAACTTGATCAAGTAAGACATGCAAATGGCTATATTTAGAAATATTGCTCATTCAAAATTCTGTAGTGTCCTAAATTTTAGACTGAATTATTAGTAATTTTTTATTCACAGAAAAATGAAGAGGAAAGTAACACCATGCAAAATATTTTGTGGATTAACTGCTTTTATAATAAAATTGAAAGGCTTTATAATTATCTAAATCATTAATCAATATCCAAGTAATGAAAATAAAATTATGCTAAATGTGTTCATTATATTCGATAGTCTGAATATTAATTTTATATATATTATATTCAATCTTCCAAACACCCATAATAATTAGTTCATATGCATTTAATACTAATTTTTCCTGTTTTCCTCTGTTTAACCTTGATGTTATATAATAGCAGCACATAAAACACTTCAATATTTTGTTTCTCTATCTAGTGTTCATAATATTCTCCTTGAATTATTGATTTGTTTGTTATTTGAATCTTAACCCAGCATATCTAGCAATTAAACTCACAGATTAGCCTCATTAACTTAATGCTCTGCATTAATTAAACCAAGAGACAAGCATGAAAAGACATTGAATTCCCTCTGAGAAATGTAAAAATCTTCTGTTTTCCAACTCATCAAAGAGCACTAGGCAACCAAAGCAGGCTGAAGTGATAACAGAAAGAAGAAACTTGTCATTTAACAACTCTCCTACTTCTTGAAGCCTGAAATAATTTCAGATACAGATTTCTTAGAAGCTCTGGCTGCAGGTTAGGTGGAATTAGGATATTAGTAAGAACATAGACATAGATAAATGAAAATTCTCCTTGGCTAGTAATAGATGTTTAAGTGTCCTAGATTTCAGCAGTTTGCCATGTATTCTCTGGATACTTATTCTGATCTACTGTCTCAAAACATATGTAAATACTCTAATGTATAAATAACCCTGTATTTGTAAGCAAGCTTGTTATCCTACACTGTTACAGTTAGTCATGTTTGAGTATTTGTTTCAGGAATATCATAAAGACAAAGGCAAGGACATGGACATGAATTATGACACCCTTATTATATTATCTCTCTTAATTTTAGTAGCTGTCTTTAAAAAAAATCAATCAGCTTTCAACTATTTCTTGAGAAGCCATGAAGATTATTGCTGCATCATTTCTACAACAATTTACAAAGAAAATGTCACTGCATATCTATTGATCCTCACAAAGAAAGGAAAAGAAATCAATTTTAAAACACTGATCTGCCGATAGAGCCACACACTGAAACAGATAATATATATGCAAATATCAATACTACTGAGGTGCTTTTCCCCCAGTGAACTGACAATCTAAGAAGAGGAAAACACAGAACATCAAAGAACCATAGGTGCACTTTTACATGTGGCTAAAAATAGAACCTTCCCTCTCCTTGTAAACTACTGTCCTGAAAGAATGCAAACTCTTGAAGGACTAATTTGGTCTACAGAGAAATGCTGAAAATTAGAGATGATGTACTAAAAATTCAGCTGACTCCTGAATTTCACCTCGGCTTCTACAAGCAATTTTAAACCAACGTGGCATAATCAGAGGCTGCAAAGAGTAAGGAAAAGGAGAGACTAGAAGTCGGTCAATGAGTACAATGTCATAGATAGGTAGGAGGAATAAATTCTGGTACCCTATTCCATACTGGTGTAACTGAATTTAAAAATGTCTTGTACATTTCCGAATAGCTACAATAGATGACTGTAAGTATTCTCACCACACAGAAATAATAATTTTAACTTGATTAATATGTAAAATGTCCTAATTTGATTATTACATTTATTTATAGGTATGAGAACTTGATATTATACACCCCAAATTTGTAATTATTGTGCATGACACCAAAAATTATAGTAAAAAACATAAGTAAATACAGTCAACTTTGTCTCTTGACAAATAAAGATATTTGCTGTTTTTAAATGCTGTTCAGGTCAGTTTCATTTTGTAAACTGACTCACATAAACCTCTGAGATTAAAAGTATAGTTTAACCTTCCTTCCTCTGAAATGCTAGGGATAAAAGTGGTACAGAGTTTGAAGATTTTCAGATTTTAGAATATTTCCACGTATTTTACTAGCTTCAGATCCCTAATCAAAACAAACAAACAAACAAAAGAGAAATGATATGCTCCAAATCTAACATGCTCCAAAACCTGAAATTTCTTGTGTGCCATATGGGTGCTAATAAAGGTTGCAGATTTTTGACACATTTTGAATTTAGGATTTTCTGATTAGATGTGTTTAGTCCATAACAGATATCAACTCAATAATTTGGAAAAATGAATTTAACTTGTGACTATTTTTAACCAAGAGAAAACAGGTTAATCTAGAAATAACACAGACAGATCTTTGGAAAGACAGAAATCAAAAGAGATCTAGAGAGCTACAAAGCAAAAACTCATGATGAACTTCATCCAACCACTATTGTTAGGAAAAAATGAGTTCAAATTGCATGCTAAAAGCATGATATATGAGATACATTACAAGTAAACAAAAATCATACAATTTATCACTACACAAATAATTAGCAAATAGAATGCACGATCCACGCAGATGAAAAAAATAATACAGACTAGGGGGTAATAGAAGTATGTCATGTATAATTCTATCAAAGCAAAACTCCAGTTTGCATAACTAATATGTAACAATAAAAAATGTGAGGAAAACTTAACAAATAAGGTCATGAAACAAAAAAGTTCAGAAAAGGAAAGAAATAGAACATTATCAGCACCCTAGAAATCTTGAGTGTGATCCTTTGTAATTACAATCCATTCAATTCTCATTGTAGGTAATCAATATTCTGGTCTGTGAAAATAAAATTATTGCTCCTGGGCGTGGTGGCTCATGCCTGTAATCCCAACACTTGGGAGGCAAAGACTGGAGGATTGCTGAGTTCCAGGCTTGCCTGAGCTAAATAGTGAGCCCAAAACCAGCCTGAACTACAAAGTGAGACCTTGTCTCAAAAAAAAAAATGCAATGTCATTTCCCTCTGTGAAATATTTGGGACATACTTATACAAAAACTTAGCAATCAGTACCACATACTACAAATGCCCTAGTAAAGTATTCTAAATGTCAAGAAATTATATATTTTAAGACCAGGTAGTTTAATCAAAAAGTGAAGACTTATCTGTTAATTTTTTTGTGGTAGTGCTATCTCATGTTGCCTTGTCCCAATTTCTCTATAGTATACATGTCACTTAAGACATCTGTCAGATTATCCCCCTTCTAGGAACTAACTAGTGTCCTTTCAATTTTCCTCCTAAAAATAAGAGTCATCCACCAGTTGGTATTAGAGTCCATGTTAACCACTGATATGTTTACTATGAAATGAACTCCTGCTTTAAACCATGCACTGTTCTGGACACGTGCCGTTTTAACCATATTCCCATGTTGGAATATGGTTTCCTTATGCATGCAAAAGGAAAAATGAAGCTTAAATATTCATTATAAGAACTGCCATGTTCTTACATAATCATGAGCACAAAATCAGAGAGCCCTGGCGATCTAACTACTGTATGAAGCACTCTCAACTAAAGAGAACTGACGAATACAAGTATCACAAGAGGATATTAGGCCACAAAATGACTTAAAATTTTTCCATTTCAAGTGACTCTGGGAGAAATAACGCCTGTTAAAATAGGATTAATTTCTTAAGTGAGAGTTTTCTAAAGTTTATGAAATGGAAATTTAATAGCAAATTGATTTGCTTAAAGAAATAAAATATATGAAGAAATAACATATGACTTTTAAGAAATTTAAATCCAGTTTTATTTCCTGATATCTCTTTAATATAATTACATAACCCAGAAATCTTATATTAATTCAGAAATCCTGTGGCAGATACTGTGGTTCCAAAGCTGTCCAGCAGGTGACAGCCCTCAGTCCCCACACCTTGTGCTCTCCCTCCCCGGGGCCTTGGTTGGTGACCTGAGAAGAAGGGAAAGGCACATGTGCGCAGCACTGGCGGTCACCCAACGTTAACGACCCCATTCTGGGCTTCTGGGAAATCAAAGACCACAGGGGAAGGAAGCAGCTAACACAAGTGTCTGGACCCCACTCACTGAGTCTGCATGTGTCAGCCCACAGCAACACCGAGCAAACATAAATTCATTAATAAAGTTGCAAGAAATATTTTGGTGCTTTGCTTTAAGTCAGTAGTGGGGAATTGATATGGCACCAGAATTTGACAATTAATAAAACACTAACTTGGAAATAGTGATATTGCTCTTGGGACTGAACTATGAGGAGATATTTGAGGAGTTGTAAATAACTAGCTATTAGATTCTAGAGAGATATGATATAGTATTAAAATAATGTCACTGTTTTCTGCAGTATTTTAAAAGATAGAAAATACGTCTAATGATGTGATAGTGGACTTCTGCAGTTCTAGCTAAAGAGAATTTGAGGAAGAATGTTTAAAATGTCTGTTGTTTTGTTAGCTACTTAAGACAAATCAAGGTAAGAAAAAGAATAGCAAATGGGAGCTTCACCTTTAATGTGAATTTAGAGAATCTGAAAAAAAAATATTGAGTTTCCCAGTTAGAAGATAAAAGCTGTTTCACATATTGTCTCTCCAGCCAGTAGAGGATTCTCAAAGAAATAAATGTCTTCAAAGTAATTACTAAATCACCAATGTAGCTGTAAGATCCTTTACTAAGATCTCAAAACAATTTAAGGAAGTGCCAAAAGATGCTCCTATCTAGATAAGAGGCTCCTAAGAGTCTTACAAGCTTTAGTTCACAGCAGCTATATGGAGACTAAGGTAAAAGAGGTTTGTCTTAAAAAATGTGTGTAGAAGTGGTTTCCATCTACTTCTGACTTACAGAAAAAGACAAAGTTTTGAAGATATACTGAAAAGGATAATGACATTTTAAA
The DNA here is from genome assembly GCA_004025085.1 of Thryonomys swinderianus. Taxonomy (NCBI): domain Eukaryota; kingdom Metazoa; phylum Chordata; class Mammalia; order Rodentia; family Thryonomyidae; genus Thryonomys; species Thryonomys swinderianus. Next base: position 13,543 of record PVIC010012252.1, on the reverse strand, counting down.
AAGAAAATGAAGCCTCTGCCTTCCCCAGCTCACTAACGGAAGTAGACTGAGCAAGCCACTCAGTGGCAAATGCATTTCAAAGAAGGAGGAGGAGGAAGATGATTATGGGAGGAGAAACAACAGGAAGAAGACGGAGGAGGAGGAGGTGCGGAGAAGGAGGAGACATGCTGCGCGGTCAGACCCAAACTCTCAGAGACAAGAATCAAGAGATGCAGAGAATTTTAGTGAGCAACTGTTAGGAATCAGAACTGAGTCCTAATCAAGAAACATTTCCCAGTGTGGGGAGCACCGGTTCTTGTAGCTGTATGGCTTTTAGAATTGCTTTGGTTCAATAATAACTATGCTTTACTCTTTCATCCTCATTTTGAACAAAAATGCCTATTGCTATACCCTCTGCTTCACTGTTGTATGTCAAGTACAGGAGGACTGAAATTGTTTACTATGTCTTAAATATTTGGATCAAGAGGTGCCCCACCCAGAACACCGCATCCATATCCAGCCCTGATTTGGTTTATGAGATCATGCATTCTGAAATTGGCGCTATGACTGGATGAAGCCACGGGTGCTCGGGAGATGATGAGTGTATTTTGTGTATGGGAAAGACATGACTCACTGGAGCCAGAGGCAGGATGGTGGTGGACTGTGACCAAAGAGGAACCCACTGAATCACACCTTCCCATAACCACACTTTTGTGAGATGCTTTCTCTTTTGGGATTTGCTTTTCCTAATGGGATAGCAGCAAATGTAGGGTAAGCAGAGGCTCCTAATTATTTGCACATTAAGGCTCATGCTGTTGAAGCATTGCTGCCACCATATGAAGAAGTTCATTGTAGCCATCTGAGAGATGAAAGATCACAGGTAGTGAGACACTGGGCCGTCACTGTAACTACAGTGCAGTGGTTTAAGTGTCTCAGGAGTAGGTGGCCAAAGAATTACCCAGGCGTGGGTTAAGGACCACTAGCAAATTTCCCTGCGCCCTTTACTAGACCTAACAATGCAATGAAACAGGAAACATTCTACTCATGCTCCCTAATAGACAGATTGATCCTCCAGTATAGATTGGTGTTTTTCTCCAAGTTGTGCTTTAGCTTTTAACTGTTTACATGTTCATAAATGTGTATCACATCAAAAGATATTTAGAGAATAAGTTTTATTACTTATCATTAGCCCTGTGATACAACTAAAATAAAATTTAAATGTATATATTTATTTTGTTTTCCATTTTAATCATGTGATTATATAGATATACAGGAGATTTTAAAAGAATTTCACAGCTTAAACTAAATCTGAAATCACTTATTCATACACATTCATATTGAGATTTAGGCTTTAAGTTAGAAATCAGTATTTTTCCCATTGCTTCTTGGCCTTTTGACTAAAATCAAATGTAGAAATCACTATTTTCCTGAATACCCTTTACTAGAGTGAAGAGGGCAAGAAGGAGAGAATGAGAAGAACTTAAGTTAAAACATTCCATATTCCTATAATTATTACCAAGTTCCACAAGTTTTCTTTGGATGAATGCTAATTTGGTACAATCACTAGTCAATTTCCATTGTCCTGAATGTGTTCTTGATAGTTTTGTAGTTTTATCATTGCTATTTGTGGAAAGAATTTGCTGCACTTCATCAATCAGCTGCTCTGGGAATCATTTTCCCCAGTGGTTCCTCGGTTCACGAACTCAATCTTCTCCACAATGCTGGTTGCAAACGTAACTGGGCAAAACCAAATAAAATTTCTCCTTCTGGTCAACAGGGACCCTAACCATTGAATTGGATTCAGTTCTCATCCAACTCAGCTGGTGACCAGAATCCTAGAAAGGATCAAATCCATGAGTCAAGATACAACTGAGCTTATGTTTTGAGTCTTCATTTATTACCTTCTTATTAATTTCTAAGTAATATATCAATATTGACCTACAAAGATCTATTTTAATGACAATGTACATTATCATTCATCACTTTTTCCTTTCTTTGTCATCTTCTTGTATCTTTAACATATGGTCCCACTTCATTTGCTTTGTTCTGTTTATTTAATCTTTCTTAATGTTTTTCAATTAGGGTGTGTATTTTTTTTATGTTCTACACTCGTCATCCTAGAAAGAAATGGAACTATGGTATGTATGTCCATATTAATACATTACTGACCAAAGAACATTTTGCTGCCATGGGTGACCCAGCATAGATGTCATGGGTCCCATGGAAAAGAGCATATCAGTTTGCCCTGGCTCTTATAGAGGCATGAGCAAAGAACATGGTGCATCAAACTGGAAAAGAAACTACAATATCCCTGCCACTGGCCCAGCAATATATTAGGAAGTAAATTAAATGATTAAAGACAGAATTTCTTTCATGGCATTAGGGCCTCAATTCTACCAGCTTATGACAACAAGCCTGATCTCACATTATGTGCGTGCTCATGAATCTGGATTAAGGCACACATGAACACTGGACCAGAACTATGTTAACAACAACAAAAATAGCTGATCATCAATTACAAACCCACTATTTATTTATGGGGTGAGTTCTTTTTATTATGACACTCAAAGGAAAAATATTCAGGGAAAAGAAATTTGTAGGTAAAATGGCAAAACATGAGAGTGCTTCACAGGGGCAATTTATACAATGAAAAACTTGCATCTGAAGTTAAAAATAAACATATTTCATGGTGAAAGAAATGTATGAAGATATTAACTTCTTAATAATAGAAACATTACAAAATAAGAAAAGCCATTCATGAAAAATATCCACTACCCTTTTGGTGTAAAATGTAACTATTGACAGGCATGGTGGTTCACACCTGTAATTTCAATACTCAGGAGGCCAAAGGGGGAGGATTATTACAAGTTCAAAGACAGCTTTGGATGCAGTGAACTCAAGGCTAGCCTAAATTGCATAGCAAGACCCTGCCTTACAAAACTAAGTAAAACTATTAAAAACCACTATGAAAGTCAGTATGAAGATTCCTTAGAAAGCAAAAGGTAGAAATTCTATTTGGCTAGCAATAGCTTTCCTTGATATCTTTCTTAGAGTTGAGTTAGGGACATCATATGTATATCCACAATAACTCACAGCTGCTAAATCTTGAAAGCAGCCTATATGCCCACCAATAAATACATGGATAATGAAAATATGATATTATGTGCAATGGAGTACTACTTTGCCCAAAAAAGATAAATTTGAGCCATTTTTAGGAAAACAGATGCACCTTGAGACCAGAATGTTAAATGAGACAAATCAGACACACAAGCCTGAATATTTCATGATTTCTGTTATATGAGAAACACAAAATATAATAAATAATGAGAAAATTTAAAGGTAAATCATGGGAATTATGAAGTATTTATAAAACGGAAGAGGACCAATAGATGGAGGATGTATGAAGGGGAAAGGGGAAGGGAATAAAAGAATTAAACTGTGTTATATTCATGTATCTATTCCCCCACAATGACTGTAATCATTATGTGCTACAAATATACACTGAAAAAATAGAAAAAGAACAGAAAGTCCTCAGGCTGATGAGAAAGTCTGAAGGGTGAGATGTATTATGAGGAGGATTATTGATAAAGTATCTCTTACTACAATAGATGTTTAAAACTTGAATTATTCACCATATATTTTGATCATGCCCTGTATTTGCTTAAGTCAACGTTTAGGCCCTTCAGAGCACTAACTCTAAGTGGTTTTTATCTAGTTTACTTAAGCACCTAAATGGATTGATCTTGTCATTCTTTATGGCAGAGTAATACTCCATTTTGTAAAAAAAAAAACACATCTTCTTTATCCACTCTCCAGTTGATGGACATTTGGGTTGTTTCCAAGATTGAGCTATCACGAACTGAGCTGCTATGAACAAGGGTGTACATCTGTCTTTCCAATATGAGTTTTTAAGTTCTTTTGGGTATATTCCTAGCAGGGGTATAGCAGGGTCAAATGGGACCCGTAGTCCTAGTTTTCTGAGAAATCTCCA